>ATSW01014095.1:0-18949 GCA_000444245.1 Botryllus schlosseri | reverse complement strand
ATTGTAGATAGGGGAGATGTGGTACCGATGGATCAAAAATTGGAAAATGATTGCTGGCCACGAAATGTTCAGCCGAAAACAGCAGATCTTTTGCTGGCTCAGCACTTTGATACAAGCTCTAGCTATCGCGCACATATACATGAATATCCGTCTTTTCAAAAAATATTTATGGACGTTCAAAATTTGTTGCTCGAACGTGTCATCGGTCCCCACCCGGTGGGTCCAATGACACACGACCCAGGGACCTATGACACATATACCCTAAAAACTCAAATGTGACTACTTTTCTTGCTCAGTATTATAATCTAAGCTGCAGCAAGCCAAAGAAGAATGTTTGGTCGCAACTGTCAAAAAATAGAATAAATATTAACTCAAATGTTGTCATAAAATCACGTTTCGATTTAGGCTCGAACTTATAAATTTGTGGGTACATACATATTGCCCGAAAATCGACAGTGTGACTTCCATATACCTCGTTATAGCGATAAAACATCATATGCAATTATTAGATAAAGATTTTCTATACGTAGGCATGTTTCATTTGTTTCATGATTAGTATGCTTGATTATTTTGCTTGATTTGGTTATTGTATCATCGGTCCCCACCCTACGAATTTTATACATGAATAAAAAAAAAGTCCACTCAAGGAAAGTACTGAAAAAAATAATAGGTGCCATTATATAGCCTGATACAAGCCCTGCACTTCACAATAAAAATGATTGCTGGTTTGTTCGTGTTGAAGGTTACAAAGAAAAATGTATATGTCGATCTAAATTTAGTTTAGACCCCCCAAAACAAAAATCATCTGTGAGAGACCCCATAGCTCGCGCACGTCGAATTTTTTTGTATGTGAGGAAAGATTTTGCCAGCATGCAATTGTAGACAAGTTCACGGAGTGCAATCATGGAATTATCATGGAGAATTTTCAAAGTATTTTCGGTCCCAGTGATCCATCGGTACCACATCTCCCCTACCTCCATTAATTATCGATCTAAATCGATGGTCATTTTACAAATTCGTGAATTAAATATTAGCCAATAGTCGACTACGACTGTATCGCGAACCACATTCCTCTGATACACACCACACGCTCCCTCTTCGGCTCCATCGGAACCAGAAATCTTGAACCCCCATCTGTCGACGCACCAACACTCCTCGTCTTTGCATTGTCTCGGTAAGTAGCGACCACGTCCATCGCAAACTGAGGCATTATTCATTCCGAGTCTTCCGAGTTTAGTAGCGTTGAATAAACAGGGCGAAGCCACCTCTGTAAGTTTCGTATCATGAAATAAAATATCGATCGCGTGCACGTCAGAGAGCTCACCGTCGATAGATGCCGTGCAAGAGTCGCCATATCCGCACTGGACGCATCTGTGAGGGTTCACGGAACCGCATTGGCAGCCGCCAGGTATGCAACACGCACAGTCGGAACGCGATGGATCAAAGTAGCATGAACAACTTTGGCGACTAAGTGTCCATTCGTCAACAATTTCTGAAATACCACAGCATAATTAACATCATTATGATTTGTTCTCGAGAAATTCGTATCTCTCTGCGTCAGCATATATAGCTCAGGGCTAATCAACTGACGGACCGAGATCCGGTCCCACGGACCTTCTCTGTGTTGAATCCGGGCCGGACCTTATCTGTCTCAGTATTTACGAAATCCATCATCGTAGACTGAGTAAACAAAGTCCAGCAATTGCGATGAGGAGCACGCAGATAAACCGTGACGGGTCGTGAAGGTGTCGCTTAGCACGCTGCGTCACTAGCTTCCCCATTTTAGAAGACGAAGATAGGCATATCCTTCGCATGTGCATTGTTATCAATTGCGCGTAACGTACCATAGCAACTCTTCCCGTCTTCACCCAAATAGTAGTGGTCGGCGCAGTAGCACGTGAAAGAACCCACAATGTTGATGCAATCATATTCGCAGCCATGCTTTCCGCCCTCACATTCGTTGTGGTCTGTACGATTAGAGATTTGTTCGTATGCGGAATCTAACCGTGGGAACGAACAGTAATGCTACTCCAAGCGGAGAGCTAAATCTTACCTATACAGCTTGTGGAATCATTCCCAATAACATAGCCGTTTGCACAAGTGCACGAGTATGAGCCTTCTTCGTTGTGACAACTGTGATCGCAAGAATGTTCACCGCCGTCGCATTCGTTGACATCTGTGAACATTTGTGTAAATTAATGTTTAGAAGTTACAAAACTACGTCCGAGGAGTAAGAGGTTTTGCTAGCCATAGATGAAAATGCCATGATTTAGACCAGTGGTTCTCAAACTTGGGGCGTGAAAGAATCTGAAGGAGGGCGCGCAGCTGCGGCCAACTGAAACAAATTTTCGCGCTTCCCGCGACCTACCTCCAATTTATAGTTATTGCTCTGAGTATAGTCAGGATTTCATATTTGAGGATTCTCTCATTCAACAGTCATACCCTTCCATGCCATCAAACTATCCGTGGGATTTACCAGCATTCCGGTTGCGTTTTGTGATATGGCGATAAGGGGGCGCGAGATTTTTTGCTATCATAAAGGGGGACGTGTCTAAAAAAGCTTGAGAACCACTTTTTCAGACAGAGCACACAGCTGTAGTCGCCAAATACGATGTTATTCATTTGTTCACGCGGCCATGGTGAACAGATAATTTTCATGCAAATTTTATAACATCGAGCAAATCACATCAACGGTATCGCAAATAAATACTCACCGAAGCAGCCTAGCTGGTCGTCGGCAATAAGAAATCCCGGGTTGCAAGAGCACATGAAGGAACCGTCAGTGTTCTGACAGTTTTGAGCACACGGGTCATATATGGCGCATTCGTCAATATCGTCTTCGCATCTGTCAGAAAATTTACAGAATATTGCCCCATCCTTGTGCCATACAGCGACGCGGATTGCGAATAATTTACTACATATGTAGAAATTGAATGACATTGTGAGTTGTGACAATGTGTCATTGGGCAACCTCGCATGAGGTACAGAACAAGTTGAGACGATCGTGCATTCATGGATAAGTTGTTTGACTTAAATCTGACTAGTTACAAACTTTCAGAATGGTCAGTAGCACTCACAACGCGTAGCTGGCGACCATTTTCTTCGCCATTGCAATTTCGGAAAGGATAATAAATTACGTTGAATACAATGTACTTACTCTGTCGATGCAAAACTCTGATAGACCCACCAAGCGATCATGTGATAAACTTATAGAAACGATTAAAATTGTAGAGCACAAATGTCGACACCAAAGAAGAAAAATAGATGATGCTGCACTAGCTACCCGGATATATTCTCACTGAACAAACGACATTAACTAATGTAGTTCAATTTGTAATATTGTCGGGCCGATTGATATAGTATAGCTAATAGCTATTACATACAGGTATAGGCTACATGTTTGTAACAACATATATCTGTATATATTTACGTCGGTATCGGTGAAATTTATCCATCATGTTGGCTTATTCCGTCTATGCAAGTCCATGTCACTTTAAAACACAGCGATGTATAGGACTAGGTATTTATTTGATTGATTCGAATTCCCTATAATATAACTCTTACAGCAGTGGCGCACAAAACCTGTGATGTTATATGTGCCACCATTACAATTTTACTACTAATGATATAAATTGTGGAATCAAGTCCTCACCCATCGCCTTCCCAGCCTTCATCGCAGTCGCACGTATTGGAGAGTTCTCCTTGAGTACATTGTCCGTGGGCGCATGATGGAAAACAGACGGCTGTGTATAGAGAATAAAATACGTATACTCCCCTTTTCATTCACTGTACTTTTTTCAACATGAAATTGCATCTCTTATTTACTAATAAGCGAAATTGTGCAGTAAGAATAAAGGCTAGTCCTTGACACTCACGTATGTCGCACAAATCTCCAGTAAAGTCTGGAGTGCAGGTGCAGATCTCAGGTGCGGTACATGCACCTCCATTCATGCATCCATCCGGGCATAGAGCTATTAGATTTTAAGCATTGTTACGTGAGGTCTTAATATGGTGACTTATTCGATTCAGCTCACGTCTGCATGTAGTAGCGTCTTCATTCAAGGCGTACCCGGTCTCGCAATCGCAGGAGAAGTGGCCAACTTCGTTGTCGCAAATCTGGTCGCAGTCATGAATTCCCAAGGTGCATTCGTCGCTATCTGCAATGCGTATTTATTACAACACATCCTTCTTATATTTGCTAAATATTTGGGTACAGGTTCCACGGCAGAAATTAGTTTTGGTTGAATTGTCAAGTGAAAAAATGAGTTCTAAATTACAGAAACCTAGTGCTAACTCGACTAAGTTTAGTTTTCTTACAATATATTGACACAATATCAAAATTGGCGTGTTGCAATATCTACGGCAATATTTTCCTGAATTACGTTAGAAATAATATTCTCATATTACGAATTTCCGTATACTTGAAATGGTGGAACGATCAATACACAATTTCCAACTACACCAAGCTGTATTTGAGCGTTGTATATAGTGGGTCTTACCGAAACATCGCTTTCCCTGTGAGACGTAACCAGAATTGCAAGAGCAAGTACACGAGCCTTCGTTGTTTGTACAAGTCTGATTACAACCGTCAATGTCCAAGGCGCATTCATCGACATCTGTGATTTTAGAAACTTTTAACTTTCGCTTGACCAACCAATTCAGTCGGTAGCTTTGGTCGTAAAGCAAATTTCGTAGGTAATGTTATGCAACATATATATGTGCCAAAGCATTCAAATATCCACTCGAATAGTAGTCTTATTCATATAAGCAGTATAAGGAAGACCTGAATTTCGTCACAACTTGATCATCTTTTTTCCATGCCTTTATTTCTTACCAATACAGGTAAATCCGTCGACATCGTAACCTTCCGTGCAGCTGCATACAAATGATCCTGGATTGTTGGTGCAGATTTGCAGGCACCCACCGTTGTCAGTTACGCATTCGTCGATGTCTGAAACAATACACACGTACTGTGACGATCTCAGCGCTGTCTTTGGAGAATTTGTAATAATAACACTTGGTTTGTAAAGATTTTGATCAACGAGAGGCACGATTTTTCCGAATTCTCATTGAGTCTGAGTGATTTGATTCATAAGAGATGATGGCCGGAATGGTGTGGAATGGCATGGAATGTTCGTGCCACTGATGAGCTTGGATTTGTAGCAGCCATGCTCTATACTGCCCCTATAACGGTTATAGTAGCGATGCCTCGTGGTTTCGCTTCTCCTTTGTAATTGGAGGCGTTGGCGGCTACATTAGGTCTACTACTGATTCGACTATATTTCGTTACCGTCCATCATGTAAATTCATTTCATTTTGAATTTTCAGTACCAAATACAGACGAGAACTTTGAGCTGGATTCCGATTGAATTGAGGATTTGGGTCTGGATCAAGGTTTTGATTTGAAAATTTTTAATTTGCGTTTTTCTGGTTTTTGTTCATTCGAACAGACTATGATTTGACATTTTGATATGCATAACTGTGAATATTTTTTCTAGTTTCATAACTTTTTTCTGCAACTTTTATCAAGTATTGCGCAAAATATGCTGTAAAACTATATTAAAGACTAAATTAATGGATTTCAAGTGACAATGCGGCCCACCATAGGCGCCGGACGCAGGTATACTGGGTATGCCGTGTTTACCTAGCAATTTTTTTCGGGAATGCGGCATACCCACTATTCCGTTAGTCATGAAACTCCCTGAACTAACTGGAAAATTGTGCGAACCCAATGTAAATAAAAATGTAACCATGATCGATTGAATAGCGAAGGAAGAAATGGAACAAGCAGACACCATGCAAATTTTAAACTGCTGGAACCTTTCGAGCATCTCATACCCTCATGATTTCAAAAAATTGTATAAATGCAACTTCTGCAACTTTTGTTAAAATTAAAAAAATAAATGCAACTTTATCAGGTTTTTTGTGCCACAAAAACTTGCCCTAGTAATAAGCTTTTAGCTACAACACTATTGAATGGATTTCGATACGCTTACCGTGGCATCTGAATCCATCAAGGGTGTAACCAGTATTGCATGAGCAATAATAAGACCCTTTCGAGTTCACGCAGCTCTGCTCACAGCCGTGTTCACCATTGCATTCGTCGATATCTTAGAAAAGTAATTAATTATGCGAGATCTTTATATGTGTGAGTTTGGGCCGGTATTGGCTACGGACCGTTGCAGTTTTCTCCGTCATTGGTATATCCTTCGTTGCAACTGCACTGTGACGACCCCGGCAAGTTGATGCAAATCTGGGCGCATCCACCATTGTCCGTTGTGCATTCATTGACATCTGAAAGCAAATGTGAAACTAAAAAACGTGGATTTGTGTAACTCGAAGGCATGTCAATTTTAATGTCAATCTTAATCATACAGTATATTTAATTACAACAACTGAGTTATGTCTTAAAAGATATCGTATTTTGGGTATTATATATTCAGATTTTTAATGATTTGATCTCCCTAGTTTTTAGGAAAATATACATTTGTGGTTTTCAGCGTATACAGACCAGGAGAAGAAGAAGTGGAGATAACGCGGACAAAACGATGTCGGCTCATGGGTTTCGAGAATGTTGTTATTTGTAATTCGGAATCATTTGGAATCATTTATTTATTCGCATCCCCGTCAGACATTGTAATAAGCTGCCAAATGCAGTCGCAACGTTACATAAGTATAACTGGAAGTAGTCTGATGAATCTACGCTATAACGACAGGATATATCTAATGAGCACATTTTCATAAACTTATGTCCTAGCAGTGGTTGTGTCCTAACAGCGACTCTCCCAGGTCGTACGCGAGAAGCTTCGGTGGATCAAGAAATTAATAAATTTTACAATTCCATGAAGCGAGATTTGTAAATAATCTGAAGGCATCAGTCATCAACCAGGCATAGTATAACTATAGGCCTACTGGTTATTAAGCTCTCGAAATAGTCCAACATCATACATGTCCCCATATTCTATGACTCTTCCATTGATTTGTCCGCAATTTTATAAGTCACTACACGTTACTTTGCGCCGAGCAGTTACTATCAAATTCAGATTCCACTTGATATCAATATCAACACCTTATTGTTATCACCAGATTATGCACATGTATAGCCGAGTGTTATGCATCAGAACCGCGATTGGGGAGGCACGTTACAAAGCTATAGGTGGGGTACAATTGTAAATATCGAATTTTCATAAATTTGATATTACGACCGATAGGAGAATATTTTAGACTCAACTCAGCAAAACTGAAAGAAATTTCGACTTCCTGTGATCCCCGTCCCAGGTAATTAATTGCTGGCATGCGTGGCGGTATATCGGTCATTTTAAATATTAGAGATTTACGTATTTCGTATGCGAAATATCAGGCGGTATGGACGTCTCCGATCCTCATTCCCTGAATGGATCGTGCCTTCTTGCGGGAGAGACTGACGACTTTTATGCTGTAGACTTGTGGAAAGCAATATTCAACATGGGAAGTTGCCTTTCATTGTTGTCGAGTTTGAAACACTGGTATAGTTATACAATTTAGGTCAGGGGTGTCAAGCATACGGCCCGTGGGCGGCATCCGGCCTTCCAGATGATTTCATCCAGCCCGCGACGCGATTCTGGGTAGATTGAAAAATGTGTGAATCATCCAGCATATTTCTAACAAATGTTGAGATTTTTAGTAAGAAATAATTCCATTAGATAGTCCTTCAAGACAGCACATGTTGAGTATGTTTATAGGCCACATATAACTAGCCGAATGGGGTATCATGTTTTGTAGTCACCATTAGAAGCAGGTCGCTGACATTGACAAAAAGGCAAGAACGTGCGAATTCATTTCACTGACCAAAAACTCGTCATTCACAGAAGCGAAAACGCCAATGTAAAACCCTAATCTGCAGGTTACTTGGAAAATATAATAGAGGTCTCCAGCCTCGAGATAACCCCGAATCGCGATATAATAATATGAAGCAAATTTCAACGTCCACGTTTACAGTTAAATCTTTTGCATTCATCACAACGCATACGCAGGGTTGATGCTAACATATCGCTAAAACGAATAGAGCATAGAAATGTGACAACTTATATCATCGTTAGAGCCACTGTTTTATCGGTTTATAACTGTATTCAGACGCCCAATCATCGTATTATTGCTAGGGTTACATTAAAAACAAAAATCAAATCAAAACAAACACGTTTAAAACAAGGCGTTTGTTTACAACATGTTTTTAAGCCATGACTTCACGAATGTTCAATTGTGACGTCATACCGGATTGACATTGACAATTGAAAAAATAGGGTAAATATATAGCTCCTTTGGCGAAGTATCTGTACTATAACTGTTGAGCCGACTATTTTGAGGGTTGCAACCATCCCATATCGATCTACGTCGGCTATATTGGGAGGTAATTGTCCGTAGGCTCATAAAACATGGTTTTTGGTACACAATTATGGCATGATTATACAACTTGAAAAAACACAATTTTTTTTAAACGCCTTTGTTTAAAACACTGTTTAAAACATGTTTTATACCAAGTATTTTAATCAACCATTTGTTTTAAATTGAATCCTAATTATTGCCAATTCCACTGTTTGCGAAAAGAGGTGCAGCTAGAATAGAACCCCTAAGATCCGTAATAGAATGCAATATAATATCGTGTATAGGGCCTATAGGCTGATTAATGAAGTATTCAAATGAAAAATAAGAGCATGGATTTTGAGGTATTTGAGATTGGAGAATTTTGATGTGGCTCGCGAGCGATCTAAAGTGTTTAATCAGGCACGCGACTTCAGTTGAGTTTACCCGAACGTTGTATAAAACAGCAAAATTGTACGAGATTAAAAGGACAGTTTGGGAAGCACTGCCCTATAGGATCAGGTATGCACGTAAGGTCTGAAAACATAGATAGATAAAAATCGATGTGGTCCAATTTTTCTGATATTGCGACTTGCATGCAAGGATATTGAACATCATCACTGGACGGAAAATGTATTGATAAGTAAAACCGATTAATACAAAACGCGCTTCATTTCCGATAAACGCATATACATTAGGGTTGTTCAGAATTGACCGACTTTCAAAAAGTCTAGGTTTTCAGTCCGTTTCCCATGCCTTATACCTTAAAAACAAATTCTGGCAACTTTTTTTTGTAATTCATCCCCTGCATCCGTGTGCACATTGCCGTTTTCTCATGCACCTAAAAATTTCTTCGGAATTAGGGGATTCCCCCGTTGTCNGTGACTCGACAGGAATGGCGTGTGTTCTCATNGACGTGACGCGTATGTTCTAGCGCTGATGAAGCGCTGAGCNCGGCTGTGAAACGGGGATCATTGATTAGTCAGGTGCCTTGCTGCTTTGTTGTTGATGGACTGTGTTTACGATTGAGGTGCAGGACTTATCAGGCGGCGTTTTGACTCATGCTATTANCGAGTTTAGCGCGTGATTAGTGAACATAGTATTATAGCAGTATACAACTATTTGATATAATAGACCTGATACTCTTTTCCTTTCTACTGGGATNGAAACAAAGCTTGCAAATGTCTATTCCAGTGACTGGGGAAAACCGCCAGTCGGTTGCNCTAAATTTTTTGTTATATCCCAAGATATCAATATACTGGTATGAGTTTTTCCAATTTAGGAATAACTATCTTCGATAATCTATAANTGGATCTAATCTGGCTACTCCTGTGCAANTTATGCAGTATGTGTTCGACCTAAAACTCTAAAAGAACNGAAATGTTTTCCACTNTTCTTTGTTGCTTGACTGAGTTTATGTATACCGGTATCTGTTTTTCTAGGATTAGCTGTAGTGCGAAATGTCTGAAAACAAAAAGAAAATCGTCATCTAGTGCAGCAGTACCGAAGAAAACTAGAAGAACACGATCGCAGACACAGCATTTCTTAGTTGGGCCATCTGAGGAAGCCATTACGGGATCGAAGTTGCCCACTCTGAGGCAAGTTATGCAATATGTGCTACACCTGAGAGAGTATTCATTTTTTTTAAATGAACCAGTCAAGTCACACATCCAGATCGCAGTAGATGAAGTGATCGGTTTTTGGTTACTTGCTGGCATAAAGACTATCACAAAAGTCAATGCCACTAAAAGATTGGAAACAGTATGGAAACAATGGCTGTCACTAAAGAAAACTGCAGGCCGGCAATATGTATCAAAAAAACAAAGCGACTTTGAAGCCAAACTGAGTAAGCTATGGGATATAGGAGCCCCTGACGCGATAGCGACAATTGAAGCAAGTAGACTTCTTTCTGACGATAAAAAACGTGAAGACATAGCATTTTATCAGGATCAAAGGGGTCCGAGATTAGCAACGATCGGTGGCAAAGATAAAGTGTTGAAAGCGAAAATCATGCAACAAAAGAGACGGACCATGAGTGCAAGAGAGTCTGCACCAGCATCAAGTAGCGAAGGTGAATTCACAGAGAGCTCATCTATATCTTCACAGGTAGCTGACACTTCTCACAGCACTGATTTTGAACTTGCACAGTCGACATCTGGTCATTCCGCTAAATTTGTGACTCTAAAAGCTCCTGTAAACCTATTCAGCGACGAAGACCTATGCCAGGTTTTTTATCGCTTGAAAGTCAGTGATAATGCTGCTACCATGATAACTGCAGCACTGATTAAAGCTTGCGATGGCAACCCTAATGACTTCCATCTTTCAAGATCTGGGACCTATCGACGATGCATTGCAAATCGTTTGAAAATTTCCGAATCTATCTTTGAAAAAATATCCACCAATCCACCAGAGCACATTGCATTGCACTGGGATGGAAAGCTCACTAAGAGTCGTCCAGGATATCAATTTGAGGCCTTGGCAGTGCTCGCATCGTCTGCGTATTCCGGCACATTTAAGAAAGGGAAACTTCTTGGCATTCAAACTCTGGAAAGTGCTACAGGAAAAGCACAGGCTGATGCATCATTTGAACTGCTGGAACTTTGGAATTTAACAAAATTTAACAAAAGGGGTCCGCGAAGCCAAAAAGGTTGAGAACCACTGCAATAGAGGGTGTATTTTCTGGACCTCAAATCAGAAGACTCACCAAAAACCCCTATTTCTTATTAGGAAGACGGATTTCGGAAAAACACATGACTCTCTTTCATTGAAGTTGCATCTAAATTTCTTGGAAATACTGATGATCCTGATTCTCTGGAGGGTTTTAGTTCAAGATAATTAAACCTCAAATCCGATAAAGGAAGCTGAGAGCTTTGGAGGATGTATTTCCTGTCATATATGGACCTAAACGGGCATAAACGCCCTCAATTCAGCCGTATTTGAGTAAAATTTCATTCTATTTTTGTGAAAAATTGTGACATGATGAGAGAATTTTGACTGCAAATTAGGAATCAGCATCGTCAAATTAGGTAAACTCAATTAATCATTCTAAAAAAACGGAAACAAAGTTGAAAAATGTCGACCAGTGTAATTGGTGCTTCGTACCCAAGGGGTCCGTGGACCCCGGCTTAAGAACCACTGCTCTAGAGATATTGCTAACCAAGAAATGTCTCGATACGAAGATACACCGTGATATTGCGGTCTATCTATGAATAATCGTTGCCGGACATTTTCGCTAGTTTGAAAACGACGGAACTATTACCGATTTATAGGATTTGCACAACGAACGCGTGGTGGACGTAACAATCCAGTACCTCGATTGCGACCTCCAGGCTCAAGTTATACGAGAAAATATTTCACTCAGCACCGCGTCGTTGAAGACGTCGCTGGCGCAGGATCCAAACGCGTCGAATATAACGATATCAGATGAAGGTATGTTGCTTAAAATGTTGCCGTGCTTGATTATACGCGCGGAGATAGCTTGTACAGATTGACCTGATTTGGTGCAGTGGCAGTACGATCTGTTTTCAAACACGCAAGCGAAGTAAATTCATGGTGCAAATGCAAACAAAGAGCGTGTGTGAACTGCACAGTGCACGCACCGTTAATGAAATCTCGTGACAAAAACCAGCAAATTCAATAGTTGACTTTACGATTTCAGATCGATTACTGGAATTCTGTGCCTACATTACGTTCAACAATTACACTGGCATATCCTGGATGAACGCCCAAGATGCTATCGTGAAGGTTGCACATGAAAAATACAAATCTGTATGCGCCACATACATTGGTCAAGCAAAGGACCAAATTGGGTTAGAGCTCTTGTGTTTGACACATCCTCAAACACTGGTAAAAACAATGGTGCGGTTCCGTTACTTGAAGAATTGATTAACAGGAAAGTTTTCTACAATGCCTGTCGCCATCATATTTATGAACTGGTCATTCGAGAGGTTTGGAACTGTTTGTTTGGATCGACAACCACAGGCCCTGAAAACACGGATTTTAATACCTTCAAGAAGAAGTGGAAACATATTGATAAATCAAGAAGCTATAAAAGGTGAAGTTTATTGAAGGCAGCTGGTTGGCGATGAAAGCTGATGAAGCAAAGCAAGAAATAATTCCACTGATGAAACCCAATGATGGAAAGCAGAAAGAAAACTTGATAAGAGATGACTACAGAGAATGTGCAAGTGTGTGTGTGCAAGTGTGAGTATGGTCGATTTGATTGGGCCAGAATCGTGGTTTCTATTTGATGCTATACATGTGGAACATGATTGGTCGAGTCTTCCAGTTTCGGAATGGCATACTGATCCGGATTTCGTGACTGCTCAAGAATTTGTGAATACTGTTGAAGTAGTTAATGATGCAGCAGAGCGTATGGTAAAATTGAATACCGACTATGCAGCGTTCATAAAGGATGACAAACAACAGCGAGCGAGCCTCCTACAAGCTGTGGATGATCACCGGAACAGATATGCAGATTTCTCGAAAGCAACCATTTCATCCACCTGATTTGTGTAATATTTTGCCAAGTTCATCTCTTTCTTTGCCTTATTTTTTCGTTTCCTGTGATGTTTATTATGTGGCTGTGAGTGGATGTTACATTTACAGTTGTATTCTTGCACATGGGGATCCAGGAAATTGATGAACACAGCCGGGTAGGTTTGAGGGGTGTAGGATATGTGATCCAACAAAATGACTATCAGTTTTAGGTAGTTTTGAGCAGTTCTAAGGCAGTATGGGACATGGAAATGATATCCAGAACTAGGAATGCCTTATATAGTGGGGTTTTGTAGCACTCCAAACCGCAACAGCTGCATAAATCCATGTTATATGTCACTTTAACTAGGCTAGGTAAAATCGTGTCACTCAGATTTTAGGGGAATCCCCTATTTTCAGCTGCTATTCTTCCAGCTCAATGTGCACACGGATGCAGGGGATGAATAACAAAAAAAAGTTGCCAGAATTTGTTTTTAAGGTATAAGGCATGGGAAACGGACTGAAAACCTAGACTTTTTGAAAGTCGGTCAATTCTGAACAACCCTAATATACATGGAAACAAGCCATATAGTTATTTGTACAATTTTAATTATGTAAATCGAAATGAAATAGTTACCATGGCATCTGTATCCATGTTTGGAATAACCGTCCTGACAGCTGCATTCGAAGGAACCGACGTTGTTGTGGCATTTATGCTCACACCCGTGTTCTCCAGCACATTCGTCCACGTCTTTGGTGAAGAATGTTTAGTGAGATAGTGGTGTGACTTACCATTGTAGCAGAACATCACCGTTACAAGTCTTTTCGTCAGCAGCTAGGACGTATCCAGCGTTACAGCCGCACGAATAAGAGCCAACAGCGTTGAGACAGAGTTGGTGACAGAGGATATTGCCTTCAGCAGCGCATTCATCAACATCTAAACGTCGAGCAATGTTAGCATAGGTAAAGCAGATCTCACGTTGAAACAGACCACTAAATAGGCCTACAATCGATGAACATTGAACAAATTCACGGAGTCTGATCAAACGTGAGCTCTGCAATGACACGTGCTAAACAATCTCGCTGATCTCTATCTGCCGTTTAAATAGTTCTTTATATCCCTGGCTTTAACAAACCAGCAAGGTTTTTACGGTTAATTAGAGTTCAGATACGTTAGGCAGTAGTAGGCCTACATATGCATTACACATGCACAGTCGATATCATTGCTGATCTATTAAGATCCTTAAGCACGCTCGCGGCTTGTGAGAAGCTGTGAAAGGCAATAACTTGGTAATTTGAACTGCATATGTCTTTGCAGGGGTCACTAACGCCGGGCAAGCGGGCGCCAGGTCGCCCGTAAGGAACAGATGCATCGCCCACGGTCGCAGAAGCAAATATCTAAATGAGAAATCTGAAGGGAAGAGTGGAAAATAGTTACATGTGAACAGGAAACATGTGAACGCAGTTTACTATTAGGACGTTGCTCGTATTCGCCCTCGCGGATGCCAAAATGGAATGCAGTTAATATTCGGTGCAGAGCGGCCACTGCAGTAACGCAACTGAACTAGGAGACGCTGGCGTGAGTCATGGAGAGAACCTTGCCCAGTGCTAGTCCAATGTGCTATATCAGTGGTATTCATCCATACCAGTGGTTCCCAACGTGGGCGATTTGACGGTCTAGGGGGGCGAAAATAACGAAGGGGCGATAGGGGGGCGAAAACGGACGAAGGGGGCGATAGGGGGCGAAAACAACCAAGGGGGCGATAGGGGGGCGATGGCGCGTTAAAACGGCTTTATTGGAGTCGGGACCGTAACTACCCCACCCCAAACCCCCCAATTGGGGTTGGGAGGCGGAACCGAAGAAAGTCCAAAATTATTTCGTGAATTAACATGAATGATAGAGTAATTTTTTAGAAATTCATGCGACTTTTTCAAAGAATTTTCGCGCTGCGCGCCATTTAATATCTTCATGTGTCTTGATGTTGGGTTCCCCGTCACCCAACAAGAATACGCATGATTTATAGAAATGGGAGACTTCGGCGTAGACCAGTACTGCGCCACGGCGCACCAAGACATATGAAGTTAGAGGCCATGTAGCATTCGACTCCGAGAAATGTGCCAGAACGATCAGCAGCGACAAGACCTTGGCCGAAAAGGAATGCCCTTGTGCCGACCGAAAACTTCGATATATATATGTTTAATTGTCCATAGGCACCTCAATGACTGGCGCCGAATGCTCCTGTCCTGGCGACCTTAACCCTGAAGGACAAATGCCATCCCGCACGGAAAAAATTATTTGCCAGTAAAAAAATACCAATTTGAAATCATGTGCGTCTTTTAGTTTGTTACTTTTTGACGATTGCCATATCTTCTGACATAGCAGATATAGGAGGTCACGAAAGAGCATCATGTAACGAATTCAATATAGCAACGATTCCGCCCGAAGATGTTAAATTATTATTTAGGGGTCCTACCTTTTCCAACACACACCACACTCAGCTCTACCGGAAAATCTGATTACGTTAGCAGAAAGAGGATATAAAATTGATAGCAATATATATGCAACCCTATAGGACAAATGCCATCCCGCAAGGAAAAAATTATTTGCCAGTAAGGAAATACCAATATGAAATCATGTGCGTCTTTTAGTTTGGTACGTTTTGACGATTTCCATATCTTCTGACATAGCAGATAGCATCACGAAATAGCATCATGCAAAGAAGTCAATATAACAACGATTCTGCCCGAAGATGTTTAATTATTATTCAGGGGTCCTACCTTTTCCAACATACCACACCGACCATATTGACCGATTCAAACAAGAATTATATAAATTTGTCGCGCTTCGCGCGTTTAGGCGAAATACGGTGACTCACCAAACAGTACATGATATAGGGGATAGTTGATATGTAGCGACAAAAAGCCCACTGGCTGAGGGGGGGTCTGAGGTTTGGTTTATCACCATATGGGGCATAAGACCAACGTTTATTTCGGCGGGCGGGGCTGACGAAGTGCTGTCTTTCAGTTCCCAATATTTGGGGGGCGATGATCGCTGTGGAGCTTCAAAAGGGGGCGATGAGTCGATAAAGGTTGGGAACCACTAATCTATACTATATTAGGTGCAAATCGTCCGTAGGCTCGTACTACATGTTTTTCGGAAGTATTTACACAATTACTACGTTTGTCATCCACAATTCGCATACTGCATTATTTTATTATCACGCAGACAACTTACCCTTGCATGAACTTCGATCGGTGGAGAGGTAGTAGCCGGTGTTGCAAGAGCATGTGAAACTGCCATCATTGTTATGACACATTTGATCACAGTTATCCGCGCGCTCATTGCATTCGTGCACATCTGAAATATTTAAAATCGCAATGTATTTCGATACATTCCGGCTCGGGTTCAGAGAATCAATGACCAATTCATCCTAATAAAAGACCAAATCAAACCATCCTATAGCCTTCCCCTATATCCGTCTCACCGCTGCAAGAGTGTTTGTCGGCGTCGAGACGGTATCCTATCATGCATGAGCATGAGAAACTCCCGTCGTTATTAGCGCAAGTGTGCTCGCAGTTATCCGTGTCGGCGCTGCATTCGTCGATATCTGGAATAATGCAATTTTTATCACTTCAAAATCGCACATGCACGGACTAAGTTGACAAAATAAATAGTAAATGTTAGTAAATGAATCGATGGAGCAGGATATTGTGGTATTTTTTCATAATAAGCAACATTTCTACACGACGCCTTACTGAAACAATTGAAAATGCTTGACAGCTGGAATATAAGAAAAGTAAATATCCGATTTACGATCGACAGCGTAACACCGTAGATGTAACAGAGAATCAATGATAATGATGAATCAATAGTGTATATTGCTATTCCTGATAGGGGAGATGTAGTACCGATACTGGGACAGAAAATACTTGAAAATTGTCCATGATAATCCCACGATTACACTCCGTGAGTTTGTCGGCAATTGCATGTTGGCAGAATCTTTCCTCGCATGCACATCAATTCGACCTACGCAAGTTTTCTGTTTCCTGTTTTGTGTGTTGAGCCAGCAAAAGATCTGCTGTTATCCACTGAACATTTGGCGGCCAAAGGTCATTTTGTAATTTTTGATCCATCGGTACCACTTGTCCCCTACTGAATAGAAAAATGCAAGCCATTGCTACCCAACCTCGGCAAGAGCGCCTCCAAACCGGTCACTGTCGCCTGGCGGCTCACCTATTCAAAATAGGTTGCGCCGACTCCCCCCTTTGTAATGTGTGTTACGTCCCCGACACGGTTGACCACATACTCTTGCATTGCGAAAAATATGACTTTCACCGAACATTTCTTGCCTACGCTTGTACCACGCTCAATGTACCGCTTACTTTAACCAATCTACTTACTATGCCGCAATTATTTACGCCGGTCGCCGAGTTTATTATTGCATGTAACTTGTATCTATAGTTTGAAAGTTTGTATAGTTTGAAAGTTTATATAGTTTGAAACTTATTATAAGCCTATGTCCCAGAGCACCAAAACTCGATCCTTGATAACATATTTTGTCCGTGGTGCACAAGGCCGGAAACGGCGATACGCGCCACTTAAAACTCATCATTAATAATAATAATAATAACCTCGGCAAGATCGTTTGTCAGCAATGTCGAGTTGATAACCGTCTCTACAAGAGCAAAGGTAGGTTCCCAGCTTGTCAGTGCATATATGGTCGCACAAACTCGAATCTCTTTGGCATTCGTTAACGTCTGAAAAGGATGTTTGGTTTTGCTGGTGGAGACAAATATGTCGCGCAACATTTACAGAAAGTTGCAACATTAGCATATGGGTATTTTCTGCGTTTAGAATAATAGAAACGTTCTATAATGCCATGCATAAATGTCATAAAACCATAGGGAGGAAAGATCAAAATGCCTAGATGACTTGGACATAGCGGAGTTCATTCACATTCAGCACTCGATATACGCTATCGACATACAATCGTTCTTACTTGCGCACGTTTCCGTGCCTTCATATCCGGATCTGCATGAACAGCTGAAACCTCCATTATTGTTGGTACACGTATGCTGACAGTTGTCTTCATCCGTGATACATTCATCGACATCTATAGATTTCGTAATTTCGTCAACGTATTGTAAAACAAATATAGTTCCTCCAACTCTTCAAGCACACACGTCGATGAAATCCTGTGTTGATATTTTTTGGCGAGTGTTTCGCATAACATTGAATGCTTACTGCACAGTAACTGTCTTCAACCGTGAGGTACGAGACTATATATATAGTTGAATTCAGTCAATTCACCAAACTATTCAACCGTGATATCTGATACAGATCTTTCCAGTGTTCAAGTTATATCGACCGACTTACCGTTGCAGGCCTTTCCGTCACTTCCTAGTGCGTACCCACCATGACATGTACAATAAAAGCTACCATCAGTGTTGACGCAACCGTGTGAGCATACGTCAATGTCCAAAGAGCATTCGTCGATATCTGATGGAAAACTGCACGGTTAGAGTAACGCAGTAGTCAAGTCCGTGTTATTGCGATTCACAGTGAAATTCCAATAAGCACAATTATTAATCACAAACCTGACCTTGGATTCTGTTGCGATCCCGTCAAATAAAGCCTTTCGGCATCATCAAGCACCAGGAAGTGAGGCCCGTGAGCACGTTTGAGTTTGAGACCCCTGATTTATTGTACGTACCTACGTAACGCAATTCTACAACTATCTTGCGCATACCCTCGTATATAGGTCGTGTAGGCAGCCTATCTCTCATGAGACTGCTAACCTACTGCTTTATCCGGATTCATAAATCAATACGTTCTTGATTGGATAACTATCTATCGGCGGTGATTAAGTGTCACTCCGTCTGTACATAGACCTGCTTGAAGCTCTATTGATATGTGCCGTATGTAGTAATTACCATTGCAAGATTTTCCATTACGGTCGAGACTTTTTCCTGCGGGACATGAGCAAAGGAAACTTCCAGCTGTGTTTGTGCACGTGCCTTGACATCCGTCTGTCCTCGCCGTGCATTCATTGATGTCTGTTGTATCAGTTTTGTAAATAATTATCCATGCAATAAGATACATACATGTGTGTATATAGACTATATATGCTTATAT
>ATSW01014093.1:0-10346 GCA_000444245.1 Botryllus schlosseri | reverse complement strand
GGGGGGGGGGGGGGTTGATGTATGGGAGTTAAGACAACAGATATAAAATAAATTATACAGGTGTTGTTATGCATTTCCCGTTTGGTATTAAGTAGATATCATCGGATATATTTTTCAAGAATGTATCAATTTACTTGAGGTTAGGAAACTGTTTGCTTATGGAAACATTTTAGAATCGAACAATCCCTGTTACATTGGTTTCAACTGACGCGAGTGCATTTGCATACGCTAGCTCTCGGTGGTGTTGGTGAATGTACGCTACATATTGCATCTCCTCGCATATGCTGGCAAAATCGGCAGAAGGCAATGGAATTGCGCAAAGCAGAATACTTCCTAATCATGCGACGACCTTACTATGTAATTGTGTAGCAGATTCATTGTATATTGCACATATGACACTTGGTATAGGTGTCTGTTCTTTCTTTTTCGTGATAGGCTGCCTTAGCGAGTGGAGTGTCTTCCGTTTAGCGGCGGATACGCATTAATAAAATCTCTGCAGTAGTTGGTACATCGTTAATCATCAACTACCTACGAGGGGTGGACAATAATTTTTCTCGGCGCACCGAGCGAGAAGTAGAGAATACGTTGGCGGGTCGAGTCAAAAATGTTAGCTACAATTCCCTCCAACGTATTAATTTTATTTCTAATATGAAAGCAGAGAATTACATTGTTTAATAGATGCTGTGCAGTGGATGTATTGACATAAGGTAATGAGAAATGTTTATTTATCGTCATCATTCGAAACAATGTTAAGCATGATAGATTTTAAATTCTCTTTACACCCGTATCCACGTTTTTTCATATAAAACATTAAAATATATTTGGGATACTGTAAACCTTATTGATTTGGTCGTTGCCTTCTGAGCAGTGTACACGATGCACTGAGTGCAGCTTTGTGAAATATAGCCTTGTTGTTGAGCAAAGCCTTCGGTTCTTCTCAAATTCTCCCTCCCTTGACCGAGTATCTGTATTATGATCCAGCCTATACTTAAATTATACTCCTTGTACACGTTGACGAGCTCAGCACAAACTAAATTGACGGATGATGGGTTTACCCCTGACAGATATTTAGTGCTCCAAATCTTCTTCGAATTTCAGCTTCCCTTTTTTGGCATGCCCGTTCATCCTTGATGAGTGATGATGACTCATAGTAATCACGAGCACTGATTGATGGGTGTATCTATTTTGTCAATGTCACCAATGTAATGCAAATGCAAATGTATAGCATATGTTGTGTACAAATTAAAATCTGTTCATGGCAATGGAAGTACCCCGAAATAGATGCTTAAGTCTGAAAATCAGCGTTGTTCCGAACAATCGCTCAATGGAATTGGCCATCGTCGTTGTTGTGGCGATCCGATTGTTCGGAACAATCGGCTTTTACGGCTATTTCGGAGTTGTTCCATTGCCCCCTGAGCATATTCTAATTTGTATTTTCACTAGCTTTCGATTAAGACCAGTTTTATTACAGTTGAGCACATGGCTCGCCAGCTATGGGACTATCTATTATGCTGGTTTTAGCCGGCTCAGCAGTAAACCTATCTGCGTAATGAAGTGTGACGACGGAGTTACGCATCTATCCGTAGCAGTGATAAGCGGATGTTGATTTTTGAGAATCCGAATCCGTCCGACCGGTTGAGTGTCGGTGAAATTTTCCGTCCGAATCCGAAGAATCTCATCAAACTATCTGTCTATATCCGAAATATAACAAAAATCGGACATTTAATTATTATTTGAAGGCTAACGCAAAGAGACGCGCTACTACTTTACATTGAATTGATGAAAGTTGCATTTCGGATCGAAAGCAGGACAGAAATTTTTAGGCAGTTGTCATATGAAACAACCAAGCATTGAGCCATATTACCCAATAACTATTGATAAGATGAGTAATAGAAGCTAATTGTTGCCATGGAATTTTACAATTATGAGAGGTTAACGTTGGATGCAGATAAGCCACATTTGCTACCAAATGCTGGAAGGCGTGAAAGCTTGTATACTAGCAACTAGCTGATGCTTAAATACCATCGGTCAATCAGCGCAAACTTTGGAGCACAATGCTTATTGCTTATAGTCGAGTCACACAAAATGTCAATATACATAATGCTAAGGCACCATTCTGAAATTTGGTCCCACAAAAGATGTCCAAATTTCCTCCCCAGTAGCAGTTCAGAAGTTGTCTCGCTGACGTGTTACGTGTTTATTCGAACAGAAGAGATTAATCTTCAACTGTGCTGTATCTTTGGCCTAATCCAGGGGCATCAAAGTCAAATTATGTAGCGGGTCGGATTAAAGCCATCAAATCGCTCGCGGGCCGGACCAGTCAATCGAATCCAAAATATTACCCCGTGCCATTGCTTCTCACTTGAATACTTTATTATCAAGCATTTAAAGATAATAATACATGCATGATGTGTCGTAGGGGTTTTATTCTAGCAAGTCGCAACACCATTATTCGCGAACAATGAAATTGGCGAAAATAAAATGATTGTACGGTTGAATACAGTTTAAGAACTGCTAAAACAGGGGCGTTACCGACGATAGAAGTTGGAATAGTTATATGTTCCCTTTGCTTTAGTCATAATCTAGCGTGATGAACACAATACTGGGCTTTTCTCTGTTGTGAATAACTACTTTTTGGTCCATTTCCCATGAAACTCTAAACTCCGTGTGCCTTCTCGAAATTCGGTGTCAATGACACCGACTTGTTCCGGTATAGTGAAACCCAGTGGTGGCTTTTGGGGTGGGCGAGGAGGGCGGTCGCCCGCCCCCCCCCCTATTTGGATTTTGCACTTTTTTCAAGGAGAATGACGAATAAACATGGAAATACGTGTACCAAGCAAGAATATGATTCCGTACAGATGTGTCAATCATCATCAAATCACTGCATTTGTTAGAAAAGTCCGTATCCCGATAATCATCACGTCTCTGCATGCGGCAGAATTACTTAGTTTTGATGTAGTCTATCCTTGCACACATGCAAAACAGACATGGCCGAATCCAGGACCTGGCAAACCTTTTGCGGCGGTGAAAGATAGATAATAATAACCGATGCGGAAGGGGGGTCTGAAGTTACGGATAGATACTTATAGGGGGCACCCCCGGTAAGTCTCGCCCAGCCTCCCCCCCCCCCGTTCGTAGGGCCACCACTGGTGAAACCTAAGAACTTATGTTATAATGTGACCTATGAACATTACGTGCCCGACACTTTCTACCATGAGCGATTATTTGAAGGAACTCTTTTCCGCAAATCTCATGATTTGTTACAAACGTGCTGGATAATATAATCTTTTTATTAATCTGCTCAGAATTGCTTCACGGGCCGGATGAAATCGTCTGACGGGCCGGATGTTTGACACCCCTGGCCTAATCTGTTTTACCAAATAGATGTGATAATATGATTGGCCTTATAAGGTATTGTCTACTCTCCAATGGTAGCGATGTTAGTTGATTTATGTTTGCTTGAATCCTTGACTGACATTTTGCAGTGCTACCATGCCGCAGTCATATCGCAAGGTGTCAACTGTCTGTGACTGGTTATCGAATTGATGAATTCTTTATCGGGCTTTGTAATCAAAACTAACTTCACTTTACAACCATACTGAAATATCCGTATCAAAAGTTACAACTATCCGACAATATCCGAAAAAAATTCCGTAATAATATCCGAATCATATCCGACTCCCACAAAATTGGCCAATATCCGGTCCGAATGCTATCCGAGTCCGTCCGATGCTGATCGCTTATCCGTAGGATAGTAATCTATAGTTTTACGAGCTAGCGATTTGGAAACGCATCCAGTAACAATTTCAAGCACAGCCCGTGTTATCCACAATGTGACAATGGCAATGGATTGAACTACTAAAAACTATGTGGAACCAGTTACTATAGTGACGTTAATTGTTACGGCATAATTTGCTACATTGACTTTATTTTGAATATGGATTACGCATGTGAGGTAGACTACGTAGGCTGCGTAATCACGGCAGAGTAAACGAAATGCCGGTTCACTTTATACAGCCTATGGGTTTAATCCACGCAGCAACATCAAAAAGTAGGTTTTATGTTTTGAATTTCTTCCTAGCTACTTTTCGCGGGCCGCTCAGAATAGCTCCGCGGACCGTACTTTGCCCAGGTCTGACCTATACGGAATCTATTTCGGTGGCGAACACGCCACTGCCGTCTCAACTTTTTGCAATAGGATATGTTGTTTATCCCTATACTCACACGTCTTAGCGCCAAGTGACCCGTGGGCACTGCCATAAGAGCTGTAGCCCCATTTCTTGAATATTAAATTTTGTTTATTCCAGTGTATGCATAAATGCACCGTAAAAACTTCAAATTTACAAAGACCGATAAACCAACCCGCATCAAACTCCACATATGCTTCCCAGATGATTTTTATGTAAGGGATAGTAATATATTTGAGGTGAACATGAGCAACTCGCTATTAAGTGCTATCGCCGCTTGATCAAAACTTTATATGGGTGCGGTCTCAAGACGATCTCATTTTTTCCTCTCAAATCTATCTCATCCACGCCAGGCACTTCAAATGAGAACCGCTGTACCAACGAGACGAGAAATAGCATAACTTCCATATTAGCTAGTTGCATTCCGAGGCATTGTCTGGGCCCGATGGAAAATGGAATGAGACTGGGGTGTTTGACAAATTTGCCTTCCACGTCGAGATGTCTGCTCGGATCGAATTTTTCCGGTTCGGACCACAATTTCTCGTCATGTAATATACGGTACAGATTTGGAGCCACAAATGATCCTTTCTTAATGTGATATCCCATTATCTCAGCGTCCTTATTCGCAACGTGAGGCACCGCCATCGGAGCAATAGGTCTCATGCGTAGAGTTTCCTATGAAGCAAGCATTTAGTTGTTATATATTTAGATTTTGCAGCTATTATGAGGAGTAGCATTCTCGAAACAAACCTGAATTACAGCTTTTGAGTAGCTCAATCGATTACCATCCTCCAGAGACGGTCGCCTTTGATGCAACACCGCGTCGACTTCGCTATAGAGTCTTGACTGGTATTCCGGGTATTTGCATAGGAACAATATTGCCCAATATATGGTGGTAGATGACGTTTCCGTTCCAGCGAGAAATAAATCTCGCACCATCCCCAACAGTTGAGCGTCATTGAATCCTGAAAAGCAGGCATGTCTGCAAGACGGACCGTAATATATTGCTAACTAAATGGAATAAAGGACAGTATTATCAAGCACATTTATAAAAAAAGTTTGGTTTTAAGTAGTTTTAAGTTTTTAAGTAATAATAACCTCGGTCATTCGACCCGCTACCAGATAGCAAATGTGGAACACGTTCAATCCGTTAATATATGTCACCTAACAACCGCACGGTGGTAGTCTTGCGTCTGCACTCCAGTCACCATATTAACTTACCGTACAGGTACACCATGTACGATGCGCTGTGCAGTGCGCACCACCTTCCATAGACTATATCGATCACACGCACCGTTCATCATTTACGATGGCTGCTATTACCGCGTCAGATATCTTACAGGTGATCTGTCAAAAGTTATATCTATGTTGAACAAGTCTGCCCGAGAGCATTTTCGACACGAGTCCTACATAATTTATCGCGCTATTTCAATGTATTTGGATTTAGATCAGCGGTGTCAAACTCAACTTGCATCGCGGGCCGGACTCAAACCTTTAGATCGCTAGGGGGCCGGACTAGTCAAATGATTCTAAAATGTTACCTCAAAATCCATGCCCTTGTTTTTCACTTGAATACCCTCTTACCAAGCCTATACATGTGATATTATGTTATATTATACTACCATGAAGTGGCTCTTTTCTAGCAACACCTTTATTCGCAAGCAATGGAATTGACAAAAGCAGGATGATCGGCCGGTCAAATAAAGTTTTAAACCTATAAAACAGTGACTCTAGCGACGATATGAGATTACATATTTCTAAGCTTCCTTTGTTTCAGTCGTAATGTGGCGTTAGCCCGGGATATGCGTTGTGAGGAATACAAGATAGCGCAGTGGTATAATACGCGGCTGCAACACCAATGGGTGCAGGTTCGAGTCCGACCGAGGTCGACTTCCGAATTCCGATACCTAAGTGTTGGAGGTTTACCTAGGCTTCTCCTCGCCACCTCATGCGCGTCAGCGGTGTCTTACAAAAAGCCTAGAGGTGTAAATGACCATAGTAGTCGACAAACACCACGAATACCACAAAACAAACAAACTATAAACGAGGGCGTTGGAATTTGCTTCATCAAGATTAGAACGGGACTCAGGTTTCTGTGGAGGCCGGGGACCTTTTGAACCTTTTGTTATGGTTTCACTCTAGTCACCATCACCGTTAGGAACCAAGTCGCTGACATTGACATTCAATTCCAGAAAGGAAAAATGTGCACACTGAGTTCAGAAGTTTTGGAAAAAATGGACCAAAAAGGAATCCATCACATAGAAGCGAAAACGTCAATGCAAAACCGCTATACGCAGGAGGAGAATAAAATAGTCACAAAATTTGATTCAAATATTTGATGTCACACTTCTGCATCAGTTTTGGCTCAATCAAATTTGTCTACAAAATTTTTGACCTCTGCATCTCGTAGATTATGCACTGTAGGTGACTGACGCAAGACTGCTTGGGCATTCCATGGTTTATATCAAGAAGCGCATGATGAAAAATTTTGTGATGTAGAATGTAGACAACACTATCAAAATGAAGCAACACGGTGTGTCACCAGCAGTGTACGGTGTACGCACAACTTCAGTGTTGCCAGCCAACAACTGCTACTGTTGAATGTTCCTTTTCGATTCTTGACAAGCTACTTAGTAAGGACAGACACTTTCTACCCGAGAATGTAGGAAAGTATCTTTGGTTGTTCTACAACAAATTTTAATTATTTCTACCATAATACGCGATATATCTACTGGAATTTTTCATAGGGCCAGATTTCGTTAAAATAGTAGTATTTTCATGAAAAAATTTGTCAGTTTTTCAGTCGAAAACGTTTTTTCAGGCCAAACTACTTCGTAAGGACAGACAGTTCCCACCAGAAATGAAGATAAGTAATACAATTTTAACATTATGTGGGAAAACACCTAATTTGCATACGTGACGTCAGAATTTGGTCAAAATTTAGTTTTCTTAGGTATTCAAGTGAAAAACAAGGCCATGGATTTTGAGGCAACATATTGGAATCATTTGACTAGTCCGGCCCACGAGCGATCTGAAGGTTTGAATCCGGCCCGCGACGCAAGTTGAGTTTGACACCCCTGCCCTACATTATATGAGTAACAAGGAGATACATTTTGAACACGGAAATTCCATACTATTATGATGAAAAAGTTTAAGATGTAACAATAGGGTACACGCGGTCGTACATGTCGGGGAGAAATTGTTTCGAGTCAGGCCCAAACGACATCTTGTCTAATTTCGGTGTAAGGTAAGTCACGTAAGTCATTCAATGTAAAAAGTTGAAATGAAAATTGCAAACAGCAACATGTTCAGTTCGAGCAAGCACCGTAGGATTCGCCCCGTGAAAAGAATCCTTCACTCATTCCCGTGCGAGCACAACCAGCGAAATATGACATCACTGCCACCTGCCGGTGTACTTTTGGCTTTCAAGCCGAATTGAGAAATTAATATGGCCCACTGAAAATTCTATGAGATACATGTGGCTCGCAGTACTCAAAACGTACCCCACTGCTGGTTTACGATATCCAACGTGATATCTGCACGGACAATATGAGGAGAGGGTGACCAAATAGACATGCACTGTAAATTTCCGAATAATAATGTTCATTGCCGGGCCTGCGCGTGGATTGGTCGACAAATTCGATCCTGTGCCATGTGCTGTTGCTAAGTGTTTTATGCTGAGTTACGAATCGAGACTGTGTATTTACAAGCTTCTTAGAAACTCCTCTTCGAGGTAATAGTGGAGAAATGTAGTTTTCAGTTACATCGCGTCATTGATATATATATTTTCAAACTATCATACTTTCAAAATTACCTTGAACCACAAAACATAATCCAATCTGATAGATTCGTACTATAACTTACCATGGTCGTCGGGTGTTGCATTTGACTCTCGGTCTGCCATTTCTTGCATAAAGCAATCTATGATATCCCTGGGGTTCTTGCTGTCGCGGGTAAGTTTGTGCTCTTCGATCTGCTTCAACAATAATCGACGACCTTTAAGCTCCAATCTTTTCGTCTCCTGTGCACCCCACCGAAAAGGTGGAATGATCTAACAACCGAAATTACGCTGTTACATATAATTTACGCGGTTACAACATTTCACTCGCATACTTTCAGAGACGGGTAGAACATAGTCAACATATTTATGCCGGAGTATTTCGTCCCGTTCGAAATCACGTGGGTCCAGGTCCGAAATTCATCGTCGTGTTTTGGCAGGTTTTTATCGAACACCAGCTGTGATATGACCCCTGATATTCTTTCGCAGATCATAGGCCTGACGTCGACAGGTTCTCGCAATGCGGCGAAGGGATCCAACTCGTCGCATAAATCTTCGCACAGCTCCAATATCTTGGGCTCGAGGCTCTTTCGGCCCATGCCAAACATCTTCAATGTCGACAAACCAAAACGTCGCTGCTCTTTCAGCCGAGGGCCATTGCTCAGAAATATGATACCTGAATCGCTGTCAAATCCGGGCATGGTGTTATGCAAGCGGTCGTTGAAAACTTCGCCTTTTTTCACGAAAGCTTCTGTAACGGCCTCCAAGCTTCCCAATATAATGAAATTAATGCTTCCAAACTTCAGATGACAGACGGGGCCGTATTTTTTATTCCATTTCGCGAAAAGCTCTTCGACATGGGAGTTGAGCGAGAGTAGATTGCCCACGATGGGCCAACCCATAGGGCCTGAAATGTATTGTGTCAGAAATCGTTGTTGTGGTTGTTGTTGTTGTAATAACATATAACCAATCAACCAATTAATCAATATACGATTCGATTATGTTCATCTCCTCAAGACACACAGTGTACAATTAGATGCATCAGACACACTGCCAAATGTAATGATCAGATACAGGGGTGGGCAATCTTTTTGGCTCGCGGGCCGCATTCAACATCTGAATCCATTCGCGGGTCGCATTTTAGTAAATCGAGATTATTAGCCAAACGCAATATTTTTATTTAGTACAGTAGTGACGGAGGGAATATAAAAAAAAACAAGCCAAACATTGATTCGGTGATAACGTACATGCGTCAGAAACATTGATAAGATTTTATGAGCTGCTCGTCCTCAATCACCAATTTGTCAAATTAGGGATGAAAGTCGGTTGTGCCGATTATTAGAACAGGATGAAAATTTGAATCCATATGGGCAACGATCTGTTTTGCTGATTCTACTTTTGCATTTGCGGGGTTGATAGCGTATAGTGGTGAGCGTAGGCGCCATCCAAGTAGACGGCCCAACTGGTTGGTCGTTCGGCATCCCCCTATCTGTTCATTACACCGCATTGTGTATCTTGTATATCGCATTGCACATTGTGTGTGTGTCTTGGGCATATGAATATATAATCTGACGATTGATACCTCCAGTCGGACTTGATCCGTGTCCGACTCGAGTCGCGATTTTTCGACATATTTTCTTAAAATACGGAAAATGAATCGAATCAACTCGAGGCAATTTGTGTATTGATTCGACTTGTACTCGAGTCAGTTCGCATAANGCGACCAAGTCATATGACTCGAGACTAGGACGGCCAAGATAGGCATTTCATTGCAACTTCAACGAATAGTAAAGTTTCCGTATTATTCCTGTTTCGTCTATCAGTACTGGTACTTGAAGAGCAGGACAAGAAACTATAAGAGTGAGGAGATTAGTATTATACGGATGCCAGACATTCGATATCGTCAATATGCAGAGTTTTAAAAATGTGGGTTGAGCATGGAAAATTAACAATGAGCACGATGGTTTGAACTCGGACTCGAGTCTCAACGTTGGGATTCAGACTCGACCCTCAGTTATCCGACTTGGACTCGGACTTTACTTGGTGGTAAATTGAATATACCACAAATGTGAGATTGAGTTGTCACTTGGTTGCAACTCTGCCTCCTGGACATACAATGCTGACGACATCATAATAATCATGTTATCTTTAATTATACTCTTCTACAATATCTTGATATTATAAATATAAAATACTTCTTTACATATTGAGGACGAATCTACCTAACTCACGCGCGAATCAGTTTTTCAAAGTGCAGCACTAAATGTGGTGTTTAGCAAGGTCCGTGGACATATGAGCATTCGATATTACGGCATGCGACACTTTGGCATGCGACACTTCGGCATGCGACACATGAGCATGTGGGTTAAATTACGGGTTAG
>ATSW01014092.1:0-11202 GCA_000444245.1 Botryllus schlosseri | reverse complement strand
AATCCATGCTCATCTCTGATAGATACGCAACACCCGTCGTCACGCCTGCTTGCCCGGAGGCAATTACTGCTCAGCAATCTGAATGTAACATAATTGCTAATATCAGCTGACGACCCGCGTGCTTAAATTCAATAAAGTTTTGATCTTATTTGAAAGCTACTGTCGCACTGATTCCGAAAATATACGTTACACTTGAATCAGGGCAATGGAACCCCCATTTAAATACACCTCAAAGAGTGAAAATCGACATTGTTCTAAACCAGTGGTTCCCAAACGGTGGGGAATTCAATGGTTTCTGGTGGGGAATAAATGCGGTTGTTTAAAATTGGCTACAGCACAGTATGCATATTCACGGAGACACATGCGCAATTATCGTTACCAGTTAACTGCCCTGGAATGTATGTTTCTAAAATTAGATTGCGCGGTGCTCACAAAACCTCATTTCTAACTCTGGATTTCCAATCATGGCGTTACAAAAACATCCAGGACGACTAGTTTGACGTGAAATAACGCTTACGCGAAATTTTGAGCGTTACTTGTATCGGTTCACATTTCGTTTTACGTTGCAGTTATACGCGATTGTCTTGGCGTACTGGTGTGGTTGTGTGTCTTGTGTAGTCAAACCAGAAAATAGCTGTTCTGTGATGACAAAAATGTTGGGTAGCAGGGAACAGGACCGTAACTGCTGCACCTCAAACCCCCCAATTGGGGGTGCGAGCTCGAAGGGGCCCTAAATGATTTCGTTAAGTAACATAAATTATAGAGTATTTTTATGGAAATTTATGTCATTTATTCATTTTTTTTTGCATGGGGCGCGCGATTTAATATTGCCTAATATTTTGATTATTGGGTACCCTTCTCCCACGAAAATACGTAGAATTTATAGAAATGGAGATTTCGGCGTCGGCCATTACTGCGCCACGACGCACCAAGTCATATGAAGTTATAGTCCATGCAACATGCGACTCCGAGAAGTGTGCCAGAACGGTCAGCAGCGAGAAGACCTTGGCCAAAAAGGAATGCCCTTGTGGTGACCTAAAACTTCGATATATATACAATATACATATATGTTTAATTGTCCAGAGGCGGCTAAATGGCTGGCGTCGAATGTTCATGTCCTGGCGATCTGAACCCCACAGGACAAATGCCATCCCGCAGGGAAAAAAATATTTGACAAAAAAGCAATACCAATTTGAAATCGTGTGGGCCTTTTAGTTTTGGCGATTTCCATATCTTTCGACATAGCAGATGATAGGAGGTCACGAAATAGCATCATGTAACGAAGTCAATGTATCAACGGGTCTGCCCGAAGATTTTTAATTCATATTTAGGGGTCCTAACTTTTACAACACACCTCACTCAGCTCTACTGGTAAGGGGATAAAAATTAATAGCAAAATATATGAAATTCCCGATCATATTGACCGATTCAAACATGAATTATAAATATTTTTTTGGCGCTTGCGCGTTTACGGTCCTGGTGGGGAATGACGGTTCGGAATAAACCTGAAGTGGGGAATGAAGACAAAAAGGTTGCGAACCACTGTTCTAAACAATCGCAACCACGCAATGGCCATTGTTATGGTCATTGTGCTGCGTCGCTGCGATTGTTTAGACTTTAGAGCAATGCCGAATTTTCAGACTTTAGGTGTATTTCAAGGGGGTTCCATTGCCCTGATTAGATTCTTCATTAGATACTTGGAAAGACATAGAATAGCCGTATAAGTGCTGCGGCCCGCGGCTTCGTCAACACGGGAAAACTGGCCAGCGAACACATTTGAGTGTGAGACCTCTGGTCTAGAGTTAAGACGGATCATACCTTATTAGTGATACGAGGACTTTAGCCATTAGAATATCGGCATTCATGCACAGATGGCTATCGCAAACTTGAATGGGGTACAGAGTATGAATCGTACCGCTATTCCCGCGTTGTCCCGTTTTCGCAATGAAATGTACGGTATCAAATGGCTTTCCGCAGCGGATTGTAATTCTTTTCGCTCCAGATTGACGATGCATGTCGACTGAAGCAACGATGGTTTTACCTACAGATACACATCACATTAGCAGCAACTCAAGCCCGCAACCACAACAGTAATATATCTTACCAAAACAAAATACCAGCGGTATGACGAAAAACGGCGGCTTTATCAACTTCTCGAATAAAAATTTATTCCAATTGAATGGCGAAACGACAGAAGGATGCGTGACACTATATAGCTAACCAGACAAGATGAGGAAATAATGATTGATTGACGACTAGCCACTGATTACTGCGTGATGTAAGAACTTTATTTTGGCATTAGTGTTGGGAAATCCAGTATACCGAATTCACGCAGGTATTGGCTGTACAGGAACCACTTACCCAAAGTCAAATTGAGTCGGATGATTCGAGGCGGATCAGAGGTACTATTACAATACTACTCCGGATGCCACATTGGGCAAGACAATGGTAATGGTCACTGCATCGGCACAGTAACTCTATTACATATTTTGGAGCGGTTTCACGGATGATTTCCGACAAATCAACATGTAAAATGCGAATGAATGGAATCGCATTTGAGACAGTGCTATTATAATATTTCCAATATTTCATTATGGATATTCCCATTTATATTGGCTACTTAGATTGCCTAAAGCTTATATAAACTGCACATCTTTCATGTCAAATAAGTAGAATCAACTACGCAGTTTCTTATATGTTGTAGAGCTCAGGTAGTCTCAATTATGATATCTCCAATAGATTAAGCAGTGTGATGCTGCTTTCATCACGTTGTTTCCTAGGTTTGGTAAATTTTCAGGAAAATTTCAAAAATTCAATGTAAACCAAAAAAATATTTGTCCTCAATGGTGATTTGTTTGATACATATTTTTACAGCATGGAATTATATTTAGCTCTTGTCGTACCACACTGCATAAAATGACATTAAAAAACAAATTTCGCATAATGAACTCTCACTGTAAACGAAAATTAATTGACATCGGTCTTTCGTTCGCATAATAACGGGAAGTTCGAGAATTCTATAGTATAATATATTGGGCGTGTCCTACCTGATAACGATACATTCTTATCGAATTTCTAACTACACGTAGCAATAGCAAATACTGTATACTTATTGTAGGCAAGAGGTCGGTAGACTTTGGCCTGACAGGCATACATGGCTCGTTATACGATATGATATCTCTCTCTGATGAATGTGCATTGTGCAATATCGCACTTAATACGTATATTATTTATCGATATTATTGCAACGTTTGTGTGAATTTTTATAACAATTGCAATAATCATTATTATTGTGGAAGTCCAGACTAGGTCACGCGAGTTCAATAGTGACGTACCCTGCGGTCGTGGGGGCTCGCAACCCACTGCTTTTAACAATACTAAATCATGTCAACTATTACCTTCTGAGAACAATTGCTCATTTATCAGTCCAATATATTATATCATTATAATGGGACAAATAAAATACATTCAATTTGTTAAGGGGTCTATATATAGATAGATATGCATTCCGCCGAATTTGATACGAAAGTTGTATACTTTTAAAAGCAAAATAGATGTTGGGGCGGCAACCAATGTCAGTTGCACATTCATCGGAACCAATATCGCACACCATAATATCTTGGATTTCACAATACGCTGATTGTTCAGATAGACAAAGCTGTTTGCAGATACACACTGCCGTTCTGATCATAGGCAAGGGATGATTTCCCTTGACAGTGACATTCCCGATAATAAATTCACAATACCAACATCAACGTTATCGGCTGCATGGTGTTGTTTGTGGTATTCGTGATGTTTGTCGACTGCAATGGTCATTTGCACGAGGCCGATATTCGTTGTTTTTGATTTAGTAACTGCCAACTTGTAGCACGGATTTTAGTAAGACATCGCTTATGCGGATGATGTGGCGAGGAGGAGCTTAGATTCACATTCCCGGTTGTTAGACAGATTACTGCCGACTGTATTCTTGTAGCGCAACTTTGTTACTGTCGAAGAATTGGAGGTTGAGTGACTAAAAGTTAACCAAATGATATCAGTTTACAATGTTCTCTGTCGCAGATGCTATTATCCCGATTCGGAAGAACTGATTGAACCTGCGTGACTGTCCGTAAGTAAGGTGTAAGATACAAGTAAGGCACTCTCGCAATAATATAGCTTTATAGGTGTGATATCTCTGAATGCTTTTGATATGAGCACCATATGATCCCGATTAATACAGTGTTCCGTTAGCACAGGGTTGGGCAAACGACAACCGGCAATAATAACACCGTTTTGTGCGGTTCTCGTAAGATTCAGGAAGCGTAAAAACATTGATAAAATGGGTACTGACAATCAAATTACTGTGGGTATAGGCCTACTTAATTGAACTTTTGTCCTAATATATTTTAATATGATAATGATAAGTTATATTATTACCATGGTATTTCTTTTATTTCATTGATGGTGCGATAGCCCGACCTCGAGATCCATACATTTTGAAAGGTTACAATTACTAAGCATCACAAAAATTGAAACGCATATATGACTAAATTTGGACCACGAGTGTAATTTTAGATTGGCAACACGAGCAAGTTTCTTACTTTTAGTGCTTTTGGATAGATTCGTTTATTGTCTGTATAGAAGTATTTACATTTATAATATTATTATATTGTAGAAGCACATTGAAAGGTAACATGGTTATTTTGCTGTCAGCATTGTGTCCTGGAGTGACCCAAAGTACAATAGCATATATATGAACAGATCGCTGCTTACATACTAAAATTTACATCCAAATTGTACAAGAATCGGGACACACCCGTAATTTTATCAATGACGATGACCAGCTTCTAAATTCTCGTCAATATTTCTTACGTGTGCATGTGCATTTGTGCATGTTATCATCAAATCAATGTTTGGTTTGTTTTAATTATACAAATCCATATATATTATTCTGATGTCTTCAATCACTATATAATCAAATAACCATATTCAATTTTGACTTCGTATCCGAATTTTATATAGTGCGGCCCGCAAATGAATTCAAATGTTGAATGCGGCACGCGAGCTAAAAAGTTTGCCCACCTCTGCGTTAGCATGATTTCAAAACTTTCGCATCCGTCAGACATTTAGCCATAAGGCACCACTGCGTGCAAAGCAGACGTCATGAGTATACTGCACTACTGAACTAGCCCCGAGAGATCGTCTCATCCCGCGATCATCTTGCATGCAGCTCCGTGTATTCAGTTAATAACCTAGAATATGCCTTTAGAAGTACTGAGATTCAATATTGCAGGAACCAATACGTTCATATCGCTAAATTTATTCCACTCGAAACTTTTCGACGGACTCGGTAAATCAAATTCGAAATGTTGAGAGAATTTCGTTGTTATGACGTGATATAGGCTGTACCTTTTGAAACACCCGAAGTGTACATTCATTATAATAGTAATCATTTCTCCATATTTGCTCGTTGTCGTTCTCTGTTTCATTTAAAGGTGCTTGAATCTACCATTATAAAGCTGCAAAAGCCCATCCTTTGCCGCCAGAAGGAGCATACGTATAGCCTGGGAATATTTCATTGATGTAGTTTTGTCACTCTTTGTATATTTCGAGTTTCATTAACCGCATTTACTGACGTTCGCTCCTAATGAGAGTCAGTCGAAAAGCTTGGAGAGGCATAAATTTGGCAATATGAACTTGTTGTTTGCTGCAATAAAGTTAATAATCTAATCAGAAATATGTCAAGTTCGCCATGTCATAATGGCCCACAAGCAATCTAAAATTGAATAAAATAAAGGTCGGAAGACCAGCTACGTTTCTTAAGCTACAAGAGAGGGGCATGGACCTGAACCGGACTGTATATCCTGCCAGATTTTCTTTAAATTTTTGGCCGGAATCAGAAAGGAGTCGAATTCATATTTTTCGAATTCGGTCAGATCGGAACCAGAATCGTACTTTTTTGATACGGTCACCATCACTCATGACGGTCCTGATGAGCCTGACCTCAGTAACTATCAACCACACAACAGTAACCGCCACTATAAAGCCGTGTTCAATACAAACCTGTGAGTTTTCATCATCATGCTTCATTTCTTTCAATATTCAATATATAACCTGAACCCGTACCACCGTTGTTGTAGTTTACTATCATTAGGTATTCGTAGATGAGGACTGTTGGGGTTTTTCGTAACGGATCTCGATCATTTCAAGAAATCTGCCTGGAAGTTGGATAGGGATCGGACCATAAAATTAAAGAAATAGGGTCGGAGTAGGACCAGAGAATTTGTCGTTCCGCCCCTCAATGATNAAACCTAACGGATTCCTGTAAATGTATAAATATTCAAGTTATATGTAGGTGGCACGTGACGAAGCAGACATTGAGTTTATACCAGCGAAAATCGTGCTACTATATAGTACCACGAGTGGTATACGTCATTATGTAAAGCTGAGGTGGGCAATTATTTTTCCGGCGGCCCATATTTGAAGCAGAAAATTCGTTGGTGGGCCGAGACAAAAGTTTTGACTATATGTTCTACTGCTATAAGCGTTATATCTAATTTGAAATCAGTGAATGNCATTGCTAACACATGTTGCTAAGGGGGCGGATTAATATCAGGCTATATCATTAGGTCCTGTTATGCTAGACTCGCTAGCAGGTCCACAATAGCCGAGGTTATGTATTAACTGCATGAATTTTCTCATAATGCAGATACACAGATTCGGGGCTCACCATAGACTTGAAATATTGGTTCACGGCTGACTTTAGTAAACAAATATTTAGTGCCCGAAATCATGGTGAAATGGCGACCTCCAGACGCATTTTTCATTGCTAGGTAGCGTACTGGTAATCTCTACCGAACCCTGTCTTTTTAAATGAGCCCAGCGGTATACAGAGGCGTCCCGCAATATATACAAGTGACATTGTTATTGACCGAGTTTATTCAATAACTTGCCGCAGTGAAGACATGAATTGAATATACGTGACTTTTCATGACATCATTGTTATCCATTTTGATGCACAAAGTCTTGTCTTTAACGTTACTCCATCCGTTTTTTGTCATCAAACGGCTAAAAAAGGTCATCAACATTTAAGTGTCCCGTGCAATGATTCGTAAATCTCAAATTGGCNGGTTCCCCCCCTGGACTACATTAATAGAATACATNGAATGCAAAAGTATAGGGGTAATTTTGGCGATTTCAGTATTGCTATAATATACGACGAAAGGGGATGTGTCACAGACGAGCCACGCCTCTCCGGTGATAGAGCAGTTTCATCATCGAATGCTATTGTCGCACCGATTCCGAAAATTCAAATGCAGTCGAATTCTCTTAATTCGGACACTGATAATCCGGAGAACCACTTTATTCTGCGAAAATACTCGGGAACGGAACAACAGTAACTATTGAACATAAAACCTTTTGTTCATTAGGAGCATTCTCAGCCTAATTCGGACACGGGTTCTCAATTCCTAACGATTCTAACGTTGGGCACAACTCGTTTTAACACCGGATAAGTGATTATTGTAAAACAATGACGATCCATGCCTTCTTTCAGCTAACACCATAGGAGCGCAAACACATAGACTTTGACAGCGTTATTATAGCTTTTTCATAAATATGTTTCTATCCGTTTAAAAGATTTTTTCTCCTACTACCGTTTTATCATGTACTATTATCAANAGAAAATACAGTCTCAGCTACCTCTGTTTGGATCACCACTGTATGTGAAGAATTACTGTACCATATTAACCCAATATCTGCGTGTTACACAGTAACACAGTATATGTTGAATCGGTTGATATCGAGATACTTTACAATAGCGCGCCGGGTTACTGAATAGATTTATTAATTGCTGATCTATGGAAGTATATTAGGGTCGTACGGCATGTAATGTAAGTTTTAGGTTTAAAGCATTGAGACCAAAAACAGTATTCAATGAATTTATTACCGCAATGTCTGCCTAATTCATCAGCTGCTGCCTAATTCATCAGCTGTTTACGTCTAAGGAGGCACTGTGATCCATCAAAGTTGTCCACAAGTTCTTTAAACCCTTCCTGCNTGTCGAACGTAGAAAGCCGTGAAAATCAGTTATATTGAAAAGCATAGCGTTATCTTATTCACGTTGATGGTCGAAAATTTTTACTCGCAAATGTCTGAAGACCGAAGGATGACAAGTCCTTTCGTGGCAATCTTTCCAAGCTAGGAAACTCGGATTCATTCAGTGACGCATAAACGCATAACACAACGGAAACAAAGAACTACAAAATAACTTGGAAGTCACACTAATTTCATGTGATTTGATAAGCAAGTAGTGAGGGATTGAGGCAGACTGTGGACGTGGGCGACATTATCATGTAAGCCGGGTAACTCTATGCGAGCCGCTCAAAATCCCGTCGCTGGCGGTATCTCATAACATGATCACTATGTAGCGATTTAGGTGCGTATAAGAAGACGACATGATAAAGTAGATTAGTCCGGAGTTTCTCAAAAATTGACATGATCAGTTTAACATGGGCATTTCGAGTCCAGTTAGTTCATTATGGCTATGTCCTGGTACGCGGCCATAGGCAAAATAAGTTATTGAAATGCGGTCGTGAATATGAAAACGGTTGGCTACCCCTGCTATAGTACCACTCTTGCTGAAAAACGGCTGCGTACATTACATTTCGGTTGATTTCAATTTTCAAGGTCCACCGGTCCGCCAAATATCTTTTGTTGAAATTTCACCGTTCCTCTAGCTGAAAAAGGTCCACGAAGATAAAAAGGTTGAGAACCACTCATATAGCTGGGTGAAGCGGTTGTGATTGTAATCTTAGAGATCTTCCACTTCAACAGCTTTTGTAACGNACTTACGTGTTCCCCAAATTTAGTAGGGCAAAGTAGAATGTGGAATTTCGATTAGTGCACATCTCTTTTATCAACGCAATATCAATAACGATTCCCCAATCTTGTCCATTTATCACAGTATCAGTGTAGGCATACGTACAGTTTTGATTTTAGCATCCATTTTGACGCTAATACTCATGCTGGATTAATTTCTCAGATGGATACGGCTATTCTGGAATCTTTCGCCTTTGGCAAATGACGTCTAATATACGTGTAATGCCCTTTATCAACCTATCTCATCAAACGATGCATTACACCGCATATATATCACGCAACAGCAGACGCAAGTGATGGCCGCATACTCTACATAGCTCTNGGAAAGAATGGCGCAAACGCTACATGTCAATTATTTGCTGAAAACGCTTATAACCTGTGATATGATGTCCATATTGCCTGTCAGAAGGTCAACTTTAACAGCGTGGAAATCGTGATATTTACCGAAATATCGTCGAGATATACCTGCGGCATAGCGGGTCGGGAGAAATTAGAGGTAAATAAAATCGCTTTCAATTTTTAGTACACGAGTCTATCCGGGGAGTAGCCTATTATAGTTCATTTTTCGTATTCAAGTATANTAGATGACAGCATAAGAAATTACTAACACAATATAGCAGATCTGCCATTTCTGACTCAAATTACTTCTCATTAAAAATTTGAATAACATAATGCAAGTTGCACATCTATACTTTGCACCTCGTTACCTTCACTGGCGATATTGCAGAGTAGTTTGCGGCAACTCCTGGATGAAGGAAACGAAAATGGTGAAGTGCGATAATACGCTACCGCAAGGCACACCGATCGAGTCCATGGTCTATTTCAGACGCGGCGGAATGAGCGATAGCCCTACTCATTATCATCAACGAACAGAATCTTGTACTTCAAATGCGGAAAGCGATCTGTGAAATTAGTAAATCACATACTACTTTTGACTAATTCATTGTGGCCATCTCGTTTTGATTTCAATACAGAGTGGTTGATTGGATGATTAGGGCAAGTTTTTGGAACTTTTGCAACTTTTTTTACAGCCCCCGACAGCTTCCTGGATACTGGGAATCTATGTACTATGACGTTTTAAGCTGTTTGGAGCGATTTTATAGTGCAACTTTTTGCAACTGTCCTCTATTTTTCATGTGAATTTTACTGCAACTTTTATCAAACATTGCCTAAAATTTAAAGGAGTGATTTAAAAAGATCCTATATACAACTTTTAGTTATGATTTTATACTCTTTGATTTGCATAACAAAGAGCTATATGACGGGTTAGCTGCATCTCACTGTTATCTATGCCACAATGGCTTGCATGCAAGCAATAAGTTCAACTACCCCCGCCATCCTGCCAAGCACGACCGTGCCTGAGCAATATGTAAATAGATTGCTTTATTGATTCTGCCGTTTCAATTTGAAATAGTTTCCCATTTCACGAACGCCCAGGCGAGACCACCAAAAATTACATTTACAACGGGTCGCCTTTTTTCGGGCTAATGATTTTGTTAACGTTGCCTGGAGTGAGTGTTTCTGTAATGCCTTGTCTGCAGACCTAGGGGGTTTGGGGTGTGTTATTCGCAGATATTTCGGGAAGGAAGGAAGTGGCGGATGGCGGAAGTTACTTCATACGAACTCAGCGTAGATGAATTATCCACGCGACATTTGCTCGACGGCATCTGACGATCTCGTTGTCGCAGATCACGGCAATCGTCGCATTCAGGTTCGTGGTTTTTCGGATGGAAATTATTCCCGCATTGCGTGATTTTTTGCTGTTTGCCGGGGGAAATGTAATTTTAGGCGGTTTCGTCGGATCGTTAATTGGCGAAGTAACAAATTTGACCGCTCCGCAGGAACTAAGTTATACAATGGAGCCTTTCGAGTATCTCATACCCTATTAATTCAACAAAAATTATAAATGCAACTTTTGACTGCAACTTTTGTTAAAATTAAATACAGCTTTCTCGCGATTTTAGTGCAACAAAAACTTAATATTTGAAGAGCTTCTTGGAGGTACAGAACTTCAATATACAATTAAATAGTATATTCATATTGAAATGAACCCGAATATTTTCGGCTGACACTCGTCAGGGGTAATCGTCAGCAACTAGTAGAGAATTGGAAAGAACATTGTATATCAACAATCGTATCACAAAATATAACGTCACCAGCATGAAATTTCGAATGAGAGAACGTTCAATGTACTATTTTTAGGTGATACACGAACTCCTTTTGTTGACAGAGTTTGGGTTGGTGTATTTTGATAAAAGTTGATTCCAAGGCGCATAAATGGAATTGTGAACGACCTCGACCTACGATTCGAAATCGGTCGTCTCGATAATTATTCGCACAAAT
>ATSW01014090.1:0-22374 GCA_000444245.1 Botryllus schlosseri | reverse complement strand
GTTCACACACAGAACGCGAACGTGAACCTCACGTTCACACCATCCCTAGTATAAAGGTATATTCACACCCGTATATCAGGGGTGGTGCATTAGGGTGAAGTGAAAAAAGAATTGAATTTCATAAAGGCTTCTTGATATGTGGTGCCAAATAGCAAATAAATAAAATCTATCATAATTTTGGGTTCATACACCCTCTAGTGGTCGTGCATTTTCACCGAACGAGCCGAAAATAGCTAATTACGCCCTATCTTGATTACCGCTTACACTAGAAAGCTAGTTCTGGGCTTAAAAGGTGCGGAAGCAACATGTTTCTATCTCACTTCCATAGAATTTACTCTTGAAAATGAGCAGAAAAATTACAAGCAAATTACTGATTTTTTAGGTAAAATTAAGCACTTAAGCAGTGAGTACGATGTCAAAAGCGTGTAGTGATTGATCTTGTGACTGAGCAACATACTCCATCAATTAGAACTACTTTACAAAACTTGCTCAAGCAAATGAAGCCCCCTCCAAACAATTTCCCTCCAATTTTTGACGATTCTGCGCACACTCACCAACTCACTGCGCAGACCCTTGGACAACAGTGCGTAGCGACTAAAAAAAGATAATCACTTCGGATTTTTTGTGCGCAACTTGGATTTCCTGTGCGCAGAGACCGTGTCAGCACTGCGCATTTGCGCACGTGCGCAGCTTAGAGGGAACATTGCCTCCAAGTATAAATAGGATTACATTATATATTTATTATATATAAAATATAATTATATTTTTGCATCATCATCATCGACATCAACATATTCAGCAGTACTAAAGTATTCGAATTCTTCATAAATAGATCACGAACTCGTGTCGTACCTAAATAGCTAAGTGATGTTTGGAGATTAAATTTAGCGATTCGAAGTAATTGATTGTTAGAAATCTTAAGTTCCGTATTCGAAATCAACTGCATCGCCCTGGACACGCTCCGCGACGTACAAGTCGTCATCGAAAGCAGCCCTCAAACGCACTTACTTACTTCCTGGCGTTGTTGACTGACTTGCAGGACAGATATCTCTGCGCAAACACCTGCGAAAAGCAGGACCCGTTTGTCGACAGGATGAGGTAGCAGATTGAATAAGTGGTGGCGCTTGTACGAAAGCGAATGTCGGAATTAAAGCTGTAAAATAATATGACACGTGACTGAATTCCATGTGCATCGGGGTTTATACAAGCAAGGATTGTATAATACTTGAAGAAGTTGAATCGTTCTCCCTGATAAGCGGTATCAATCAGGTTTCCGACTCCTCCAATAGCGATGGTGCCTTTTACTAATAGTGCACTGGCACCGAACAACATTATGAAGCCTTGCAAAACGTCCGTCCATATAACGGCCTTTATTCCTCCCTGGAAAGTGATCTTATGTAGTAACTATACCAGTGATGCTAGAGATCAATACGTGCATCCATATCCTGTAAAGTAGCTGAAAACCAGCCCTACACTGGTTGTAACACTACATTCTATCCGTGAGGCTTGGAGTGAGCTACATGGAACATCCGTTTATCGTACTGTTTTGACAAAAACATTAGAAGATTTTGCTACAACAACACGAGCTAAACCGTTCGCATGTCAGAGGCCACACGCCACTCGGTTGATGGTCACCGTTATGGTCATCTATAGGCAGGTGCTCTTCAATCGGAGTTTAGCCATATGATGCGCCAAATCATGCATGAGGTGCACCAGTATGTCAGCGTATACAAGGGGTACATGAGAAACATGACACTCAAGTGTGCACCACACCCCAAAATGTTGATGAGCACTGATATAGGTGTACGCCAGGGGTCGGCAACCTTTTGCTAGTCAGAAGCCAAATTTCGAGTGTGCAACTTTTTGGCGGGCCAGAATTTTTCTTAATACTATATTTTACGCTTGCTTCGGTATATTATCCTACATTGCTGCAATCTCAATCATATACCAATCATAAAACACAGGTATTTACACTTCAACAACGCAAAATAAATGTGACAATTGACGCAGCTTGCTTCGTGAAAGGTTTTCAACTTCTGATAACAAGACAGAGGAAGCAAGAATCAGACCATATTCTAAATGGGCGTCAAAAATAAGTGATCTTAGCCTGCTCTTCGTGAATTTTATTGTTCAAAACTATTGCTCACATGCGTACGTGCTACCAAAAATCGATGCAATGTCTTTTGCATTGTTGGACAAGCTGGGATGACGATAAATTTCAAGAACGCACTCTTTATCAAAGTCATGCAGCGATATGCTCTTGGTATGAAATTTTCAGGCAATGCTATTGGCGTTCACATTAAATGGAGTACTAGATATTCAGAATTTATTTTGTATAGAACAGTGGTTCCCAACCTTTTTGTCTTCATTCCCCACTTCATGTTTATTCCGAGCCGTCATTCCCCACCAGGACCGTAACAGCACATTGTTAGCCCCACCAAAAAAATGTTGGTCTTGGGTCCCCAGAACCCCCTCAGCCCCGCTGAACCTGTACGCTTTTTCCCTGCAACTTATCAGCTACATTAGATCTACCGTTTAGTGCGTCGCCTAAGTTCGACTAAACGCGCGAAGCGCGAAAAATTTATATATTTCGTGTTTGAATTGGCCAATATGGTCGGGAATTGCATATATTTTTCTATCAATTTTTTCCCCCTCTCTGCTCACGTAATCAGATTTACCGGTAGAACTGAGTGAGGTGTGTTGGAAAAGGCAGGACCCCTAAGTAAGAATTGAACATCTTCGGGCGGACCCGTTGGTATATTGACTTCGTTACATTATTATGCTATTTCGTGACCTCCTATATATGCTAAAAAAAGATGTGGCAATCGCCAAAACTGAAATGCACACACGATTTCAAACTGGTATTGCTTTACTGGAAAACAATTTTTCCCTTCGGGATGGCAATTGTCCTGTGGGGCTCAGATCGCCAGGACAGTAGCATCGGCGCCAGCCATTTAGCTAATTAAACATATCTGTATATTTATCGAAGTTGTGGGTCACCACAAGGGCATTCCTTCTCGGCCAAGGTCTTCACGCTGCTGATCGTTTTGGCACACATCTCGGAGTTGCATGTTACATGGCCTATAACTTCATATGCCTTGGTGCGTCGCGGCGCAGTAATAGCCGATGCAGAAGTCTGAATTTCTATAAATTCTACGTATTTTTATGGGGGAAGGGCACCCAATAATTAGATAATTGGCTACCGTATATTAAATCGCGCACCCAGTGCAAATATTTTTTGAGAAAGTGGTAGAAATTTCAAATTAATACTTTAATTTATGTTAATTCACGAAATTAATTTGGACCTTCGAGTTGCCCCCCCCCAATTGGGGTGTGTGGGGTGCGGCAGTTACGATCCTGTACCCCCCTACCCAGCACTTTTGTCATCACAGAGCAGCTATTTGCTGGTTTGACTACACAAGACACACAACCACACCAGTACGCAAGACAATCGCCTATAACTGCGACATAAAACGTACTGTGAACCGATACCAGTAACGCTCAAAATTTCGCGAAAGTGTTATTTCACTTTAAACTAGTTGTTTTGGATGCGTTTGTGACGCCATGATTGGCCATCCAAAGTTCAAATGAGGTTTTGTGAACAACACGTAATATAATTTTTGATACATACATTCCAGAGCAGTTAACTGGTAGCGGTAATTGCGCATGTGTCTCCGTGAATATGTAGACTGTCCTGTATTTAATTTTGAATAAATGCGTCTATTCCCCACCACAAACAATTGAATTCCCCACCAGTGGGGAATTCCCCACCGTTTGGGAACCACTGGTATAGAAGGAATGTCGGTAAAGCGGGTGAATATACAGTAATTAAATTTCGTATCACAGTTACAAATATAGCGTTGGTACTAGGTGTTCTCTCCTCCAGTGAAAGTGAGCATAATTTTCTTTGTACTGTTGAAATTCCCCGAGACGCAGATTTGTTTCGAATGCGCCTCAACATCTCATGTATTCAGTTGATTTCCCCCCGAAGTTGCGAATTCAATTTGTTCAGATGTGACGTTAAATGTACCAGGAGAGCAAGATTAGATACCCATTTTCGATTATAAGGTTATGAGTCGGCGATATTTGTATTTTCGAGGAAAGTTGCTATTTCATTTCTCAGTTCATAGACTCGTGCAAGCATAGCTGCTCGACTTAATGCGCGAACATGGTAGATGTACATTACAGCGCCATATTGATTCTATGCTTCTAGTAATATTTGGCGTAACAATGTTGGTGATTCAGTTTGTGAAACAAAATCATATTAACAGTTTTCATCATTGTGGCCAAAACACTTCAGGTTTGTTGTTTTGGCGCACAATGCCTTTTGGGAATTAAACTATGGAAAACTAACCTACGGAGGCTAGTTATCTCTAATTAAACAGTGTAAGTTTGAGATTTTGTCATTGCGTATGAGATGTTCCAAGCGTTTTTGAAGCAGAGGAAGGACACCTTTATTGTCACGCCCTATCGGTAAACCCGTTAAAAAGTATGGTACACTTTCGGTTGCGAGATACACCCGATTGATAAGCACTGATCTATTCTACTCTGTACAGACAATCTTCATCTCCTACTTCGACCGCCTTCGTTTTATGGCGTCACAATAGACTAATACGATGTTGGAAACTTATATCGTAGCAAAACCTCATTCTTTCCAAGCAGTGCGGCACTGCAGATTGAAAAGCATTGTGAAACGGCGGGCCGTATTCTTGTGATAACTAATTATTCTGTCGCGGGCCGGACGATTTCGCTTGGCGGGCCGGATCCGGCCCGCGGGCCGTAGGTTGCCGACCCTTGCTATACAGGAATGGAGTGGAACATAGGTCATGAATTGGGCCATCTTTAATGTGAGTTCTGGTGATTGCTACTTGCTAGGGTCCGCAATAGATTCCTCCACGGGCGGGATGAAATCATCTGGCGGGCCGTGTCTGGCCTGTCAAGATTGTGTTTGACAGCCCGGCTATACTGATAGGTCGGTGGGCTATCTGTATATGTGTTTTAATCAGCTTCGAAACAACCTTTTTTCTCCCCCCTTCCACCCAAAAAGGCACTGATCTTGGGCCCACCATAGGGGAGTCGATGTAACTTGTTGGGCACTTACTATATGCATTTGGCTGTTAAATTTTATGTATGAATTCTGTCAATAATATTGATTCTTCCATATATTAGGCTACTAAAAATGCACCAGCAGGTTGCACATCCGGTGATTTCCGCCCTTTATGGTCGCGACCTCTTTTCCCACTTGAAAATGTTTCGTGGCAAAGGTCAAAACTTGATGAGCTGATTACCAAAAAAATATTCAGCTTGCCCAAACTTACTCACGGCCTAGGAAGCTGATTACGTACAACATAATCGCGATCCCCAGAAAAAGGCGAACGACCCCAAGATTTGGAAGCACTGTCTGTGATTGAAGCATCCAATCGGCCTTAACCAACTCTAGGAATATTCCGTTAGCTTATAATTGCCATTACAATCAGACTTATATCAGTAAATGATGGTTATTTATATTACTTTTGATTGCATTTTTTGGAGAGGGTGGTGCCTGGTGTCCATACTAATATCATTTACGTTGCGTTAACTCGCGCGCGGCGCGTAGAGCAATTTTGAGTAGCATAAATCTGCTTGAAAATAATATTGTTTATGTTGATTTACGAAAAACTTTTGAGCTTGCTTCAAGCCTTCAAAATTCCGGACATTTAGGCATATTTTTGAAATTCCTCCCGGACGCAGATTTTTCTGTGAAATTCCGGACATGTCCGGGAAATTCCGGACGTATGGCAACCCTAGTCTGGGTGCTGTAGTTACAGCCTGGTAGATCATAGGCAAAAACCCCTGAGAATATTATGATCGTCCGCTGCTCCATTCGCGTCGCGAAACACTATGTTCAAATCCCCGCATCCACTGTGTGTCTATGATTTTAGTTCCACTATTGAGGGGAATAATATGTTTATTCTGGGCCAGCTTCAAATATTTCATTTGTGAATGGGGTCCTACAGAGAAGCGGAGAAAGATTTTTTTTAATATGCATGCTGTACAATGTACAATATATGTCTTGTACCAAAAAAAATGAAGTTGCGATGTCAGAATATTCAATCCAATGATATATACCATCAATTCATGTGACTCTTACACAGGACTGAAACTGCCGCACCCCAAAACCCCCAATTGAGGGGGGCGAGCTCGAAGGGAGCCCAAAAGCGAAGCCCCCCACCCCATAGGTTCGGTTCATCATCATGTGGGGGCCCAAGACCAACGTTTGGGGGGGGGGGTGACGAAGTGCTGTTACGGCCCTGCTCTTACATTATGTAGGCAGGCAGGAAATTTTAAACCGACTCCAAAGAATAATGCGCTCCGTTAAATCCTCATTCCATTACGATTCGTTGCGGACGCGCGTCCACGTCGCCCAAATATCATATGATCGACCGAAAAGATCATCACTCTATCAAATATGCCGGACCTGATGTGTGGAACAGTATCCCGTCGGCCATCCGACAGTATGTCCACATTCCAGTAGAAATACAAGCAATTACTACTAAATATAAACAGTCCATCCTCAAGATTACCGGACCACGGCTGACCTATCGATCTCGCTTCCCATTTCATTCAGTGTGCAATGTGCATGCCTCCTCTTTACATCGCCTAGGCCAAGGTGGGTGTCTGATTCCATTGACTACTCTAAGTCGCTTCGACATCTTCCTGTCTTTTCATTGTACCGCATTTTTTGTGGTGTATATTGAACTGATCAAATTGCTAATAAACCAATGATGATGATGGTCCAGAATACCTCCACCAGAATTTGCATTTATGGCTATTTTTATCTTACAAGAATACGACCTGCCGAAGTACAGTAAATCTATACATCACTTTCACTTCATTGCGAGTTCATTTCATACCCCTTTCTGGCATACGACATACGAACCTGCAAGAAAACTTGTTTACTTCAGCATTACCTTCCAGTTATTATATACTCAAAATTAGTTTAGTTGCTGTTGTCATAGCCAGTGGAAAAAGCCGCCGTTTCTCTTTTAGGTTTTCTTTCGACTTTCACATGCTGACTCCATACGTGCCAGTACGTCTAATTAGAGTCGGATAAAGAATATTGACTTGATGTAAAATGACCAATGTAGTCGAAACATGAATATCAAACAAGCAAACCAAAGGACTGCTGGTTAATGCAGCACCATAAATATTGCGAATACATGGTAATAATGTTCTGCCGCCCGTCGCATCTGTCGTTGTTACAATATCGTACGTTATGCATGGAAAGTATAGAACCGCTGCCCTATTGATACGAATGTTTGTTGCCCGTTTTGTGATGGTCGTGGAGAATTCCATGACACCAAAACCCTATAGTTTGTTAGAAAGTCGTTTCCTTGTTTGCGTCAAAACATCAGATCTGATGGTTCATCAGGCGAGCTTCCTGATAAAAGCGATTCTACGTATTTCATGAACGATATCGATGATCTGACTTCCTCGAAATCACGCAGCCGGCGCTGAAACAACACAGCTTATCGTCATTGCACACGTTTTGCAATTGATAGAAAGTTGATTGCGTATCTAAAAATGAAATTCCTAATAAATTGTTGCACGCGGAACTATAATAGACATTTGGGCGTATAAATTAAACTTGACTTCTACTACCTTAAGTAAATTTACCACCTCTGCATAACAACGGTTACTTACTACTTTTTCCGAGTATTGAAGTGTCACTGTAAAAAATAAAGGTGGAATTGCGGGTGGACAAGTGGTGTATATGGTATTTTCACATATTTAAAGCGGTGGAAGCCCATATTCACCTACATAAATAGGTGTAAATAAATTTCCGCCCTATTTTCACCTCAAAAATGCACCGTGCACGTGAATGTGCTATCCACCCCTATGAGTTTAGCTATCACCGATGAAGGGATTTCAAATTTCTCAATTAAATTTCTAAGCTTCAGACTCACGTCTAAACACAGTCCCAATCCGCTTTCAACGTTGAATTCTGAAGTCGATATTCAGTAAATCATTTTAATGTCAGGCCATGGTCACAGTCACTCATAACCGAAGATGGAGAATGCCGCCATGAGATCGGCACTCAATGAAAATCGGTAAGTCCAGATTCAAAACCATTACAAAAACGTCTAAAATCCGAATCCCATCCAAATCTGGCAAACCTATAGGTTCTGCCTGCTTCTACTTAATCGAGTGGCTACGTGTTTAGACTGCTTCCAATTATAGCCTACTCAAGTATATTGTAGAGAACGTAGCGTTGTCGGATAACCTGCTAGAGCCGTAAGCCTGAGTCCAACGTAGGTTGTGACTTACGTACTTAACTAGCAGTGGCGAACGCCTGGCCCTGCGTTAGTCCTTGATCTGACAGCTCAACGATGCATGCGACGACAATTGCCTCAGATAGATGTATTGGTCGAATGAATATGAACAGCAGTAGCGTATGAGTCCCATGTGGGATATCTGAATGTGCGCGTTTATATATGGCACTCCCGCACATCCTTCACTGTGTAACCCTAGATAAATTACGCAACTGGTACACGAGAATGTTAAGTTAGGAAGTTGAACGATTAGAAAAGATTGCAACAGCACCGTCGAAATGAGAGCGCGTGCTTATTTTCTACTGCGCTGCAACTTTGTCGGCGAGCTGCGCAGCCCTCTCGCCGACGCTTTGTTGCGTAGTCTGGCGACGCGGTTTTGTCACAGACAGGCGCGATACTCTCGTTTTGTCGTGTCACGAGAGCCAGTCTGCAGCAGCCTTTACGATCCTGCACAAAATGAAGGAATCGAAAGCGAATGATCGCGCAATGTTGCGCTGAGTCGCTCGTATTCGTTCTGTACTTGTCGCTCGCATGTCGTCAAATGACACGTCTTGAACTCTAGGTCGAATCCAACATGTTTCCAGCCCTAATTTCACCTAACGAAGTTCTGAATCAGTTTAAAATTTGATGCTGTATTTATGTTATGAATGGACAAGCCTTCAACATCGCATCTTGAAATTAAGGTATAAAATTGTAAAATACCTGGCCAAAAGGAGGCCGAGAACCCCTGGTATAGGGTATTGCACCATATCATTTTTCAACTTTCTTGAGGTTTCGTATGTTATCCTGTATTTTGACTGTAGTTTAGCAGTTCACGTTTACGTGAGCGATACAGCGCCCCTTTGCGCGTATAATCAACTCTTAATTTGTACCACGATTCAGAATAAATGGAGACTCCATCTGTATTGAAAATAGTTAGCAAATGCAATAACTTTGAATCATGTCTCGTACTTTGAAAATTCAACTTGACTTGATTAGTGACTTGACTCGTGACTTGACGTGACTTTCTTCAAAAATCAAGTGACTTTACTTGACTCGAGTCAAAATTTGCAATACCTAAAGCCTGGAAGTGGGCGGTGTTACAAATAAGGAATATTGACTTGATGTAAAATGAACAATGTAGTCGAAACATCATGAATATGAAACAAACAAACCAAAGGACTGGTTAATGCAGCGAATTAAATATTGCGAATACATGGTAATTATGTTCTGCCGCCCGTCGCATCTGTCGTTGTTACAATGTCGTCCGTTATGGATGGAAAGTATAGAACCGCTGCCCTATTGATACGAATAGTTGTTGCCCGTTTTGTGATGGTCGTGGAAAATTCCATGACGCCAAAACCCTATAGTTTGTTAGAAAATCGTTTCCTTGTTTGCGTCAAACCATCAGATCTGATGGTTCATCAGGTGAACTTCCTGATAAAAGCGATTCTACGTATTTCATAAACGATATCGATGATCTGACTTCCTCGAAATCACGCAGTCGGCTCGGAAACAACAGACCACATCGTCATTGCACGCGTTTTGCAATTAATAGAAAGCTGGTTGGTTGGTTGGTTGAATAGGGGATCATTGGTGCACCGACTACGAAGTCATTTCGCTAAAAAATGAAACTCCTTATAAATTGTTGCACGCGGGACTATGATAGACATTTGGGCGTATAAATTTAACTTCTACTTCCACTCGGACACCAACGGCAGCTACTTTGACCCCTTTCTGATTACAAGTAGAACATTTCACACTTACACTCAAAGTTGGTCTGCCCACATATCTTGGAAGTCGCTAAATTTTAGCAATGTTCAGAGTGTCTCATGCTTATTAACGAAGTACTTCTTCTTTGTCGGAGTACTCTAATTACACGAGTGGTTATGTTTTTAGTCTACTTCCGCTTTTACCGAAGAGTTTTATGAGCAAAAAAATATCGGTCAGGAAGACTTACTATTTCACAAATTTAAAATCGCTACTTCTACTTAGAATGAGCACTATCTGTACTTCTACTTGATTATCAACATCACTACTTTACCGCCTCTGCATAACAATGGTTACTTACTACTTTTTCCGAATATTGAAGTCGGGTCTGCGATGCAGCCGGTAATGATTTCAGTTCAACTCAGGCTATGTTAAATTACAAAGTACATGGAGACAAGTTTCCACAGCAGCTTCTCAAATGCTTGTAATGCTTGATTGGGAGATTGTGAAGGAAACCGCTGTATATGCTTTGTTATCGCCGAAGGAAATACACTCAGGCTATGCTAAATTACGGGGTACATGATAAACAAGTTTCCACAGCTGCTTCACAAGTGCTTATAAAATGCATGACTGGTATATTGTGAAGGAAACCGCCGTATATGCTTCGTTATCGCCGAAGGAAATCGAGCAAGGTTCCACCCTCGTTGAATTCAACTGATAAACTATACAGATCAACGAAGACTATTGGACCCAAGTCGTGTTACATATTTTAAGTTTGCGCTCTAGGTATTGGCAGTCGCACTGCTTTGCTTTATCTTCAAAAGTAACATTGTTGAAAATATACATGCTCAACGATCTGCTGATGAGAAAAGAAGCAGCAAATACATGTAAATTGGCTGTACTATAGTTTTTCTATTAAATTGTAATTGGTTGTAGTTACCAGTTGGTTGTAATTGGTAACTAGTTGATGACGATTACCCTTGACGAGTGTCAGGTTTCTGGTTCATTTCAATATGAATATACTATTCAATTGTATATAGAAGTTCTGTACCTGCAAGAAGCTATTTTTTTAAATTGAAATTAGGTTAACACACATTTTAAAAAATTGAAGGTTTCGAGGACCCCCTGAAATTGCTTCGCGGACCCCCGATTGAGAACCACTGTTATAGAAAAAAACACCTGACTATGAAGCGGATGGGCAATGAACAATGGACATTCAATGCAGCAGAGCGTTGAGTCAGAACATTTCTCTGCGCAATAAGGTGTTCAAAATTAACTTTTTTTTCAGATTCCAGTCACTCGCTGATTAAATTGTCACCTTACACTTAGAAACGATGCACACCAAATTTGGTTCAATTCTAGCCAGTATAAGCCGCCGCAGAGCCAATTATTTTTTTTGATGTATTATGAAAAATTAAAAAATTAACTAAAAATGTACTGTCGACCCCATGACATTGTTGAGTTGTCTTCAAAAACAATGCAAAACAAATTCGACTCAATTCCAACCCGTAGAAGAGGAGTTATTGCGGTTGAAAGTTCTGGATTTGCAAAAAATAGCATTGACGATGGATAATCCCAGAATTATAAATGAAAAACTCAAATAACTCAGCTTCTACGGGTTGAAATTGAGTCAAATTTGTTTTGCATCGTGACCTGCACTACGGTAATTAATTATCAAGCTCATTGTTGCGGGTGAAACGTTTGTGCACGGGAACTCGATTGGAGAGTTCAATTGCAAAGGTCTAAACCTGTATAATGCAGTAATTCTTAACCTTTTTAGCGCTCGCACAATTTAAGCTTTCAATAAAATTTCTCATAACCCCTGTTCATTTTCAACACAACGTCTGATGCTATAGGCTACCTATATTAAAATCAAAAAGACCATATATAGTTATAAATTCGCACGTAGCGTGAATAAAATTTTTGAATTGAATAAATCTGCCCTCAAAATATCCCATTTTTTATTGGTTTGTAAAAGAATTTTGGGCTCTAGATAGCGTATAGGCGTAATTTCACAATGCGTCTGGTACTCCTCCTGGTTTCGTGCTTTGTACCCTACGGGGTCCACGGACCACTGGTGAAGAACCCCTGCTGTAGTGCCACCTTCTCCCAAATTTTACAAGTGTGACGTGGACGATAAGGACAAAAAACACGAAAACAATACGCATATTGTTAATACGTGGTAGATTGCATCAATTTATAACCAGGTTAAACCTCTCCAGCAAAATGGCGAAACATATGTGCATTGTGCATTGTGCAATGTGCAATCATTAAATCAACCAAAGGCTGAAATAACCGCATGCGACTCGCGAGCCGCAGTTTTCCCACTCCTGTATCAGGGATATTTTCTGTACATTTCATTTTAGTATTATGGGAGGCGCATGTTAACTTAGGACAGCCGTGAGTTCGGAGGCTGATTCATTATGTCAGGAATAAAAAATCTGCCTTTTTCGATTGATGACTTCAAAACGGAATGCCGATCCTGCACGGAGTGTGCCAGAATCAAGCCTCGTTATTGTTGGCCGAAGTAATAATAATTGACGAGTTCAGTAGTTTTCCGTTTGCCTATCCGGAAACGGTAGGCAATCAATCGACTTTCTCGGTTGTTGTCGCTTGTAGGGTCTCCTAACTATATCAATAGTGACCGAGAGATGTCGTTTCTTTCCAGAGAAGTGAAGACCTTCCTTGCGAAAAGGGGAATTGCGAGCAGTCATTCAACGCTCATCTGATTGAAGACTCTCAGTGCGAAAGAGTGAACCAAACTATATGTAGAACTGTCAAGCTTCAGCTGGCATCGCAAAATCTGCGCGTATAGATGACTGGAAAATGGTACTTTCTTATGCTCTTCATTTTGTGCGTTCACTTCCGTGCACTCCACACAAACGGTTTCCGCATTTGGCTTAAGTCTACGTTCGGGCAATCCTTACCAGATAGGTTGCTTTAAACTTATACTGTTCTGCTACGAAAAAAAAAACATATAGATGAAACCTTTTGTGAGCCTGTGGATTTGCTGGATTCAAATTCGAAGTATGCCTATAGTCAGTTATTGCAATGCACGGAATCGGTGAAAGATTCGATCCGAAGAACCGCGAGATATCGTGTCCAAAAGCTCCAGAAATCGCATTGGAGCAAGACAGAATCCGCTCTCGATCGTTTTCGCCATTGAGCCTTGTACTTATCATACGATTTCATTCTCATGTTTGTGTTTGATTGTCTCTTCCTCGTATATACATGGTGTCCGCGGCTATCATGCAGGCTCGGCGCTCAGCACTCGGGGACAGCAAGGTGCAGACTGGTTAACCCTATCTAAAGCCTGGAAGTGGGCCGTGCTTTAAGTCGGTAAATACGTAATCAGAATAACGGCCTGGTGTAAAATTACCAATGTAGTCGAAATACCATGAATAGGACTGGTTAATGTAGCGAATTAAATTTTGCAAATACATGGTAATAACGTTCCGCGGCCCGTCGCATTCTGTCGTTGTTACAATGTCGTCAGTTATGCATGGGAAGTTGAGAACCGCTGCCCTATTCATACGAATAGTTGTTGCTCGTTTTGTGATGATCGTGAAAAATTCCATGACGCCGAAACCCTGTAGTTTTTTCAGAAGTCAACGTTTCCTTGTTAACATCAAAACATCAGATCTGATGGGTCGTCAGGCGAGCTTCCTGATAAAAGCGATTCTACGTATTTCATGATTTGACTTCTTCGAAATCACGCAGTCTGCGTTGAAACAACACAGCTTATCGTCATTGCACACGTTTTGCCAGTGATAGAAAGTTGATTGCGTATATCTAAACATAAAATTCTTAGTAAATTGTTGCACAGGGAACTATGAAAGACATTTAGGTGTGTGGCTCAGTTGAAGTCGGTCGCATTATATTGTGCACCTACCCACCACCATCTATCTATCTCATCAATTCAGTTCCGAAAATGTCGCTGAAGTATTGGATTCTCATTATGTTCGTGATCGTGTTCTGCTCGCGTTCGTCAGGTACGAGCGAATTGTGTTCCATTTAGAATCGGATTGAAATTTCTCTTTTTCAGCTCAATTTTGCATGAGACGTTACGTCGATGGCAGATGGATCTCAAAGGGGGATTGCGGGGTTGGTATATGCAAGTAACTTTACGTGTCCGATAAACGTTCTACTCTGTGTACATTTCATGTAGGGTGCGAAAATGATGTCGGATATAATGAAGGATCTTCAACGCAGATCAGAAGAAGAGAAGAAGAAATGGACTGTGGGAAACTGTGCGAACAGTGGGAAATGTAATATCTAGGGCCATTTTTATATGACCTTAAAAAATCAATTATATGACTTTATTTTTTGGAAAATATGACTTTATATGACTTTATGCGAAAATCGTGTATTTTTACATGTAACCAACGTCACTCATGGAACTGACGAGTAAAACATGAACAACATAACAGTAATATACATCCACTTTTATTTTAAACCACTTTTGTAGTACAGTTTCATGTAGTGTGGAATGTTGGAGTCCTTAAATTTACGATTTGAACGTAAAAATGACTTTAGTAAGGAAAATGAGCGCTCCACAGACGCTGATGTTGGTTGACACTTCTGCAGTTTTGCATACAGCGCTGGTGAAATGTCTTTGTAGCTCCATAATTTGTTTCACATCGTTTTTGTCGAATCGCTTCTTAATGTAATTTTTGAGCTCAAGCGGATCTTTTCCGAAATCCAGGGCATTTAGATCAGCATCAGCCTCTTTGATAGTGTACGAACAACTTTCCATTTTCAGTATGAAGTTTGAAATATTGTTGTAGTGGAGGCATATTTCTGTTAACTGACTCGTCAACTTTGGATCGTTCACCGAATCTTTGACGTTCTTTACAATAACTCCTTCAGCTTCCCATGCGTTGACTATTTCTTTCACTTGTGGAAGTCTCTGAACTTCAAATGACGTCCCACTTTAGTGCACAGAAGTAAAACAGATTGTGTAGCAAAGCAACACAATGCAATGTGTGACCTCATAGGTCTGCGACTGTAATGTTATGTACGCTAACCTTACATTTTGCCTTCGTTCAATCAGAAATTGCCTTACTTTCTTAGTGCGTAATTGCTTCGATTGGCACTTTTTATTTAATGCATACAACAATATGACTTTATAACTCAAATATGACCTAACCAGGAAAATATGACTTTATATGACTTTATAACTTTCTTAATATACCCCATATGGATGCGGTTTTTGCGTTAAAATTGATTTCACGACTTACTGATGCATAGAAAAAAATATGACTTTAATGACTTTAAATGGCCCTAGTAATATCCAATGTAATATCTAATGCAACAGAGTATTCAGTAAATGCGGGCTCATGTAAATTGGGACTAGTAGATTGAGACAGGGGAAAATTGAGAATGAAATATACGATCTAATTACGCATTGGGTCATCTAAATTCCACCACAAAGCAGGGAAATTGTAATTTATGTTTTGAATATGATAAATTATAATCAACATCCCAGTCAAAATACGACACAACGTCGCAATTAACCGCAACAGACACGTGTTCAATCCACACAGAAACCTAGTGCGTGTTCTGTATGAGTGATATAAAAGGGTGTAGCTAGGAGAAATATCCTCCAAAATTTGACTGTTACATTGTGACGTTACTCGTTTTAACCACGTTACAATGGAGTCGTTACTTATTGTCATCGTTAAAAATATTGCGGACTAAGAGTAAACGCGGAGTAAGCATATGCTTTCGACTACTTGCAAGACCCATCATATCATGATTGGCAAAGATGATATGGATTATATCTGAGTCTTAGATACCGCTCTAGAATTACCAATCGCGAACAGCAATAAGAACATCGCACGAAGCGCGAAATATTTTACTGCTATTGAATACACTTGTCAGAAATATTCATGTGAATAGTCAGCATATAGATATTGTAGTGTCTGGTCGTGGCTCACATGAGCTTAGCATCCGACTAAGCTAAATCATAAACCGCAAGGCGTATTCAGCATTCAAAATAGGCACTTCCCGAATCGCAGAATAATTGGAGGCATATTTTTGAAAAATAACAAGTAACAGTACTGTTCAAGTATGCTTGCAAGTGAACCATTGAATCCGTAGGATTACCGGTGATAGTTCTTGTTACGTTTGTCCTTGTCTATAAGAAGAGATATAGTCGGGACCCAGCACATTCGCCGGTATATATGTGGCCAAGAACTTTAAGATGATGTCGCTTTTGTCAATAAAGGTGACTATTGCAATTATCACCCGAATACCTGTCAACCTGGAGGAAAATGTCTGAATTATGACACTCACCCGTACTACACGTGCAATTGCATCGACGGAAATTACGGAAAAAACTGCAGTCGTAAGTTTACCGCTTCTAATTCTTGAGGTTTGTCCATTAGAAGACTCGCTCATTGCCACAATACTCTGTTTCTCTATAACTTGAGTAAGTTTGACCCAGTTATCGCTTCGTTTCCATAGAAAAATATTGTGAACACCACCCGAATCCCTGTCAACATAACGGAACATGTCTGAATAATAACACTCTTCCGTACCATACGTGTAATTGCACCGACGGATATTATGGAAAAAACTGCAGTGGTAAGTACATCGTTTCTAATTTTTGAGATATGTTCAGAAATTGACTCGCTCACTGCCACAACATTGGTTGTGTATGAATTCAGTACGATTGACACATCGCTTCGTTTCTATATAGAAAATTTCTGTGAACACCACCCCAATGTTTGTCAACATAACGGGACATGTCTAAAGAATGACACTCAACCGTATCACACATGTAATTGCGCCGACGGATATTATGGAAAAAACTGCAGCCGTAAGTAGGCCTATATCGCTTCTAATTTTTGAGCAATGCCCAGGAAATAAGTCACTCAGTGCCATAACGATAGGGTTCATTTAAAAATAAAAGCCAATTTAAAACAAATATGTTTAAAACATGGCCCTAGTTTAAGACATGTTTTGTTTTCAAGTCCAGCTGTAATTGTGACGTCACAATGGAGTGACATTGACAATTGAAAATACAGTGTATATACGGGCGCTTCGACGTAACGGGCTTCCGGCTACTGTCATAAAGAGACCAACAATATCTTTAACCAGGACTACGTCGTTATGCAGCATTTTTACGGTCGACGGTCATGATCATAAGAACACCCATTTCGTACCAATATATATATCTACTTACTATAACTGTCGAACCAACGATGATGTCCAGGGTTCGAGCTACTCGATATCGTATACGTCGACAGGGTGCAAATCGTCCGTAGGCTCCTACTACACGTTTTCGAAAGTTTTGGCACAATTACGGCTGTATTATACTACGTTTGAAAAAAAATTGTTTAAAAAAGGCATTTGTTTAAGACACTGTTAATAAGATGTTTTAAGTAAAGTGTTTAAAAAAACGTTTGTTTTAAATGCAACCCTAGCCACAATACTCCCTTGTATATAAATTCACTCAATTTGACAAATTGCTTCGTTTCCATCTAGAAAATTACTGCGAACACCATCCGAATGTCTGTCAACATAACGGGACGTGTCTCAGTAATGTCACTCATCCGTACTATTCGTGTAATTGTACCGATGGATATTATGGTAAAAACTGCAGTGGTAAGTACATCGTTGCTAATTCTTGAGCTATATGCCCAGAAGTACACTGCCACAAAACCTGGATGTTACTAAATTCAGTAGGTTTGTCTTATCGCTTTGTTTCCGTACACAAAATTACTGCAAACATCACCCAAATCCCTGATGTCAACATTAGCGGAACATGTCTGCATAATGAAACCCAACAGTACTATACGTGTAACTGCACCGAAGGATATTATGGCAAAAATGCAGCCGTAGGTAGGCTATATTGCTTCTAGATTTTGAGCTATGCGCAGGAAATGAGTCGCTCACTGCCATAATACTTGACTGAGTCTAACTTGAGAGTAGATTTGATACATCGCTTCCTCTCCACACATAAATTACCGTGAATCAGTGTTGGTGCGGATCGAGTCACGACTTGACGTGTCTTGACTCGGCGTTTCAGAAATGCGGATTGACTCGTGACTCGAAGCAAAATATTCGAGTCAATTTTAAGTCACCAAGTAATCGGTGTGGACTAAATTGCTTACGTTGTTGTAGACCAGAAGCAGACTAGAAGAAATTATGGACACCCGTCATTGATACCGCAATGTATATCTGTGACGAGACACAAGAGCATTGCTCGTTTTCGCGCTGGCCATTGATTAGGTACTCTTACTCTCATCGCAGCTGATCACTTGCTCCTGAGCTGCGTCAGCGTTATTCCAGACGACATTGTTGCGTCGCGATGACAAACTCCGCCATAATGCAAAATTCGAGTCTGATTTTTGGGTTACTGGGCGACGAGGCATCTGAGGGGAGGCGCGAAGCCGCCTGAGTGAAATAATGTTTCTTGAACTCGGTATGAGTTTAATCTGTGCTGAAACTTCCAAGTGTCAACAATGGCAATAATAGACTTAATCCTAGTTATATTTCGGTTTAAAATGTCATATTTGCGCCGTACCATCCACACACTGATACCGAGCCTTGCACTAACCCAGTGGCGGGCAACTTCTGCAGTCGGCGGGCCGGATATTGTGGTGTTATGATATGCTTGATTGAACAGAGCGATGGGTTCCGTATTGTTTTGATGACAGACAAGCATGTGTCTGCGGGTAATACACTTCGAGTCCGACTTGTAAAGGTATCTGTCTAAGTAGACAGCTAGAAGCTCAGTGATAATACTACATGGTGGCAGCGGTGGGATTCGAACCCAAGCCATCGAAATAGAGCAATATTGATCATACACAGGTTTCAGGATCAGGGGCAGAATAATCCCCTAACCTGTTGTACACCTTGGGAGTAGTCTACCTCCCTGGTGACTCTGTCTGTTAAGTTTAAATGCCATGCTCTTGCTAACCTTGCAGGGGTAGTGTCACCTTGTATATATTGCGCTCGCTGCTGTATTGTCACTTGTATATAATGTAAGTAGTGTCGATGTCTCTTCCACTAAAAAAGGGAGATGTGGTGTTATGATATGCTTGATTGAACATAGCGATGGGTTCCGTATTGTTTTGATGACAGACAAGCATGTGTCTGCGGGTAATACACTTCGAGTCCGACTTGTAAAGGTATCTGTCTAAGTAGACAGCTAGAAGCTCAGTGATAATACTACAGATATGGAAAAAATGAAGTACTTGTTTGTTTGTTTGTCTGTTTATTTAACACATACAAAAGTGGTGTTTATCGCCTATTAAGGTCATGTACACCACGACAATGATATTAGTAATGTTCAGGATCTTTGCTTTTCGCAATCTTTCCGGACGACTTCCACACTCGCGCGCTCCCAATTTCAGTCTCTCTCTCTCTCTCTCTCTTTCATGCATCCGGACTTGTTCTTTACTGCCGACTTCTTACCGGTGCGGCTCAACCATCATATCATGATTGGCATAGATGATATGGATTACATATCAATAAAATAGATACCGCTCTATAATTACCAATCGCGAACAGCAAAATATTTTATTGGTATTGAATACACTTATCAGAAATATTCATGTGAACCGTTAGCATATATATATTGTAGAGTCTGGTCGTGGCTCACAAGAGCTTAGCATCCGACTTTTAAGCTAAATCATAAACCCATCACGCAAGACGTAGACAGCATTCTAAATTGGCACTTCCCGAATCGCTGTATAATTGGAGGCACATTTTTGAAAAATAACAAGTACAGTACTATTCAAGTATACATGCAAGTGAACCAGTGAATCCGTAGGATTACCGGTGATAGTTCTTGTTACGTTTTTCCTTGTCGCTAAGAAGAGATATAGTCGGAACCCAACGCATTCGCCCGTATCTATACTATCTATAACAAAGAACTTTGAGATGATGCCGCTTTGTCAATAAAGGTGACTATTGCAATTATCACCCGAATACCTGTCAACCTGGAGGAAAATGTCTGAATTATGACACTCACCCGTACTACACGTGCAATTGCATCGACGGAAATTACGGAAAAAACTGCAGTCGTAAGTTTACCGCTTCTAATTCTTGAGGTTTGTCCATTAGAAGACTCGCTCATTGNCACAATACTCTGTTTCTCTATANCTTGNGTAAGTTTGACCCAGTTATCGCTTCGTTTCCATAGAAAAATATTGTGAACACCACCCGAATCCCTGTCAACATAACGGAACATGTCTGAATAATAACACTCTTCCGTACCATACGTGTAATTGCACCGACGGATATTATGGAAAAAACTGCAGTGGTAAGTACATCGTTTCTAATTTTGGAGATATGTTCAGAAATTGACTCGCTCACTGCCACAACATTGGTTGTGTATGAATTCAGTACGATTGACACATCGCTTCGTTTCTATATAGAAAATTTCTGTGAACACCACCCCAATGTTTGTCAACATAACGGGACATGTCTAAAGAATGACACTCAACCGTATCACACATGTAATTGCGCCGACGGATATTATGGAAAAAACTGCAGCCGTAAGTAGGCCTATATCGCTTCTAATTTTTGAGCAATGCCCAGGAAATAAGTCACTCAGTGCCATAACGATAGGGTTCATTTAAAAATAAAAGCCAATTTAAAACAAATATGTTTAAAACATGGCCCTAGTTTAAGACATGTTTTGTTTTCAAGTCCAGCTGTAATTGTGACGTCACAATGGAGTGACATTGACAATTGAAAATACAGTGTATATACGGGCGCTTCGACGTAACGGGCTTCCGGCTACTGTCATAAAGAGACCAACAATATCTTTAACCAGGACTACGTCGTTATGCAGCATTTTTACGGTCGACGGTCATGATCATAAGAACACCCATTTCGTACCAATATATATATCTACTTACTATAACTGTCGAACCAACGATGATGTCCAGGGTTCGAGCTACTCGATATCGTATACGTCGACAGGGTGCAAATCGTCCGTAGGCTCCTACTACACGTTTTCGAAAGTTTTGGCACAATTACGGCTGTATTATACTACGTTTGAAAAAAAATTGTTTAAAAAAGGCATTTGTTTAAGACACTGTTAATAAGATGTTTTAAGTAAAGTGTTTAAAAAAACGTTTGTTTTAAATGCAACCCTAGCCACAATACTCCCTTGTATATAAATTCACTCAATTTGACAAATTGCTTCGTTTCCATCTAGAAAATTACTGCGAACACCATCCGAATGTCTGTCAACATAACGGGACGTGTCTCAGTAATGTCACTCATCCGTACTATTCGTGTAATTGTACCGATGGATATTATGGTAAAAACTGCAGTGGTAAGTACATCGTTGCTAATTCTTGAGCTATATGCCCAGAAGTACACTGCCACAAAACCTGGATGTTACTAAATTCAGTAGGTTTGTCTTATCGCTTTGTTTCCGTACACAAAATTACTGCAAACATCACCCAAATCCCTGATGTCAACATTAGCGGAACATGTCTGCATAATGAAACCCAACAGTACTATACGTGTAACTGCACCGAAGGATATTATGGCAAAAATGCAGCCGTAGGTAGGCTATATTGCTTCTAGATTTTGAGCTATGCGCAGGAAATGAGTCGCTCACTGCCATAATACTTGACTGAGTCTAACTTGAGAGTAGATTTGATACATCGCTTCCTCTCCACACATAAATTACCGTGAATCAGTGTTGGTGCGGATCGAGTCACGACTTGACGTGTCTTGACTCGGCGTTTCAGAAATGCGGATTGACTCGTGACTCGAAGCAAAATATTCGAGTCAATTTTAAGTCACCAAGTAATCGGTGTGGACTAAATTGCTTACGTTGTTGTAGACCAGAAGCAGACTAGAAGAAATTATGGACACCCGTCATTGATACCGCAATGTATATCTGTGACGAGACACAAGAGCATTGCTCGTTTTCGCGCTGGCCATTGATTAGGTACTCTTACTCTCATCGCAGCTGATCACTTGCTCCTGAGCTGCGTCAGCGTTATTCCAGACGACATTGTTGCGTCGCGATGACAAACTCCGCCATAATGCAAAATTCGAGTCTGATTTTTGGGTTACTGGGCGACGAGGCATCTGAGGGGAGGCGCGAAGCCGCCTGAGTGAAATAATGTTTCTTGAACTCGGTATGAGTTTAATCTGTGCTGAAACTTCCAAGTGTCAACAATGGCAATAATAGACTTAATCCTAGTTATATTTCGGTTTAAAATGTCATATTTGCGCCGTACCATCCACACACTGATACCGAGCCTTGCACTAACCCAGTGGCGGGCAACTTCTGCAGTCGGCGGGCCGGATATTGTGGTGTTATGATATGCTTGATTGAACAGAGCGATGGGTTCCGTATTGTTTTGATGACAGACAAGCATGTGTCTGCGGG
>ATSW01014088.1:0-15151 GCA_000444245.1 Botryllus schlosseri | reverse complement strand
AGTCAAGTCACGAGTCAAGTCACAATTCAAGTCAAATTGAATTTTCGAAGTATGAGAGATCATTCAAAGTCATTACATGTTGCTAGCTGTATGAAATACAGATGAAATGGCCATTTATCCTGAATCAAATATTGAATATAAAGTTAAATATACATGCAAAAAGGCTTTGAATCGTTCAAGCACACCTAGAACTGTTAATAAATACATGGTCGAGTTGTATATCTGCATACTCAGTCAAAAGAAGAGGATCGAATACACAGCCTCGAGAAGTTTATACAAATTGATATGGTATAATACATTACCCATCTATATATTCATGAGAGTATAAACGCATCAACTATATTCGTTCGATTTGAATTATACAAGTGGGTTGGTAAAGCGGAGTACTGTGCAATGTGAGCACTTAGTCGTCCAAGATTAATCTACTGCGACAACGTAAGCTGTGATCATTTCGTTTGCGGTCAATTTATTTGTTGTGTAACAATGGAGGATCAGTAAACGTTCAATCAGTGAATGTCTGGTTGTTCTCACAAGTGACACCAGCATATCGCGAACAATCTGAACATACATAAGATACGGTTATTTAATCGACTCTGTGTACTTGATGACTTGAAATTGACTCGTAAATTTTGCTCCGAGTTACGAGTCAATCCACATTTCTGAAGCGCCGAGTCAAGTCAAGTCAAGTCATTTTTGCAAAGTGACTCGAGTCAAGTCAAGTCATACGAAAAAGTTGACTCGAGTCAAGTCATGACTCGAGTCATCCCAACACTGCGAACTAGCTGTTTGTATTGCTAGCATTCTGGTTGCATTTTGTTATATGATGATAAGGGGGAACTAAATGTTCCCTATCAAAAACGGGGACGAGTCTAAAATAGTTTCAGAACCACTGCTTTAATGTGTTCTCGTTTCTTGATATATGCTCGACTTCAGATTGTTATTGTTTTGAATCGGTATTCGACTGCGGACTCTAGTTCAAGCGAATTCCGCTACGTAGTAGGCCTACACTTTTAAAGAGTGTTAGACTCACTGCGATCGGTTGCTGAGATTGCCGACGACGTTACAGAAGCATCGTTCAAAATTGATTGGGATATCGCTAAACCCAAGAAATCTGCTATAGAAGGTGTTTTTTCAATAAAACCTCAACATTCTGTGCGAATATTTGCTGTTTCCGGAACTTAGTAGCAAGGATAACATCACCCGACAAATTGCGAAGATACAGTCGTCTGATTCAACCGTGACCAGACGAGAAACATCAATGTCAGTCGATCTTTTATCGCTTGTTCTGAAACACGTTGCCGCGTTGACTACTTTAACCCAGCCTCGGACGAATCCACCGATATTGCATAACTAATTATCCGGTTGAATTTTATCAGAGTGGACATATAGGCAGATGAAATGCAGGCTGGGCAAACGTGGGGAGGGGACCAGCAAAAATATCAACTTGACAAAGCTGACTTCTGTAATTATTGCTGCAGGGCCCCAGGCTTGGAAGGAAAGAAAAAGGGTTGATTGGTTTGCTCAGAAATGGCCCCGCCGATCACCAGACTTCTTCTCATATCACTCTAAGCTCAATGTGATAATGGCCTCCGTAACGCAAAAGTTACCGTAATTTTATACTTGCTCTCTCACGCATTGAGACAGAGAGTTCCGTTCTCTGGTGGAAGGGTTTGAAGTTGAATATACCGACTTGGTATCGAATGCAATGCACGCTCCATGAAGGGATTTACTTGCGCCGCAACAAGATACATAGTTTCACAACAAGCAGCAGCTGCAAACTTACGAACGCTGTCCATTAATGCTTTAGAATGCATAAAAACGTACTACATGCCCGTATACGACTGGTAAATAGGCTACATTAGCCTGAATTTAAGAGTAGCCCACAAATATATGTAAATGTTTTTCTGCGGCCCGCAGCGTCTTCTGCTGTTAAAATGCGGCCCGTTGTACAAGGGAAGTTGAGAACCCCTGACATAGAGGACATTTTGGCCTTGAAACTGGAGACTGTGACATAACACAAATGGCTTACTGTCTAGAAGTCTGCTGCTAAATCGGCATTGGAAAATATATTACCGAATAAATACGTGAACGAAAGCTGGAAACTTAGTACACTGTTACATGACATCATCGAGAAGTAGCCTCATGACCAGGCCGTGTTATTTTTGGCATTTCGGGAGCCAGATGCCAAAACTGCCAAAAATAAAAATTTGAAAATGCCAAAAATAACTAATTTTTGGCATATGCCAAAAATAACACAACCTGCCAATAGTGTATTTCTTTCATGGTGTTGTGTTAACAGGACCGCATTACAAGTGTGAAGGGCAGGTTTTTTACTCTATGGGTCCAGCCCACCCATTAGGGGAGAAAGCATGGTGTCCTAAATGGTGTGGGCACAGCGAGATTGAACGGCTGACTGCATTTGGTTTACGTCACATACTTTCCATTTGTCCAAAGGCAATTTTACGGCCATTTTTAACCGGCTTGCCGAGCGCTAAATTTGATAAAACGGGTATCAATGGAAAGCTGCCGCTGTACTGAATACTAAAATATAAATTGTATTCTGCTCGTGGATCTGGAACCCCCAAATTCAACCAAGATTTTTGCATTGTGATCGAGTTGAGCATTGTGACACAACAAACAGTCCGGCTATTTCTGAGCTGCAGTCTCGTTTTGCCAGACAGTCTTGTTGCGTTAATGTTCTTAAACAAGCTAACCTTCCCAGGACTCTTCCATGTGAGTTGGTAATATTAAAGCCATCTGACGTGACAAAAGTCCTGCTAAGATATATCGGTAGACTGATGGAGATGGGATGGTCGCGCTACAAAATAGAATGTGTTGAGAGACAACACAGGGAACTCCTGGAAAAGTATCGGGAAGGAAATTCTTTCCGCGATGAGATCGATGGAACTAGCACAGTGATCTCTTTTCATGATGCTTGGAAGCCGGTTCTGCCCTCCGAAATTTTGAAGCCCTGAAAACCTTTTGTGGAGGACTGGCAACATTCTTTCCCTCAACGGCTACTGTTGAAGCCAATATTTCCCAGATTCGTTGGGCGAAAAATTAATTCTGGAGAAACTTTGCTGACCTGAGTTTGGAAGCACTGTTGCAGTGCAAACAATTTAAGTCTATTCAAAAGCTGTAACAATCAGGAGTTGAGCGTGTTTGTTAGGCTTCTCATTCTTTTTGCTTATTGGCACCGATTCCGAATGGATACTGCACATTTTGTGGTTTTGTTTGATATTATTAGCCTATGTAATCGCTAGGTTTTTTCTTCTTATTATTGTTTGTTGGTACTTATTATAAGTGGAAGCTGCACATTTTTTGGTCTTTATTGATAAACTGACCCAAATAAAGCGTTTTTATGACTAATTCGAGTCTGAAAATATTTATTTAGAAGTCGATGCCAAAACTGCCAAAAATAAAAATTGAAAAATGCCAAAAATAAGCTATTTTTGGCAGTTTTGGCATATGCCAAAAATAACACGGCCTGCTCATGACCCTTTTCGGTATGGTACTGTCAAAATTAATACGAACAGCCTGTTCGGAACAGACCAACACCGAATTTTGCGTAAAATTTACTGAGGAATAGGCTGATCAAGTGATCAGCAGTTAACCGTCATCGAAAACGAAATAGCTTTCTCGCTTGACAGGGGGTTGTCAGCAAATGGCTCGGAGACCACAATTTCACGGTGAAATTGACATTGGAGAATATAAAGTAAAAGTAAATATTTGAATGCAAAACGAGAATGTTAGTTAACTGTTTCATGATATCATCGTCTCATCACCCATCTCAGTATGGAACACAGTTAACGTTAGCACAGACACATCGGCTTTTGCGTGAAATCCGCAATGCGTTAGAGGCTATTGTGTCAGATCGGCGCACATCTCTACCATACTCGACCTCAATAACGAAATTACTGCCCTAATCATTGAGTGTCAAGCTTGGGACTTGGCACAGCGTTCGATACTAAAATCAAGACATACCGTGCAAAGGCTCATGACAGATCTAGGTGAGGAGCATCGTTAAAATCAATAGAGACCAATACCGGCTTTGCGTAAAATCTGTTGGCGATAAATGACGAGTTAGCTCTCACTCGACTTAGGAAACGAAATTACCACTAAAATAGTTCTGTGACAAACTTAAAACTTGGTACAGCGTTCGATACTAACATTAAGACTTACCGTGCNAAATGTCATGACCGATCTCGGTATGGAACATCGTCAAAATCAATGGACACCAATACCGGCTTTTGAGTAAAATCTGTTTGCGATACATGACGGATCAGCACACACTCAATTTCGGAAACGGAATTACTACCCTAATCTTTAAGTACCAACCCTGAAACTTGGGGCAGTGTTAAATACCACCATCACGACATAACACACCAAGTTTCAAGAATTATCATGGTGTGAAACACCGTCAAAATGGACCTATACCAGCAAAGATCGACTCAACGCCATATGACGGTAACCGAGTTCAGATATAGATTCGATTGTTACATCACACCTTAAGGGCAACCAGGCTATGTTGCCCCACCTGCTCGGTAATTTTATGAATAGGAGAGAGTAAATCACCGTTTCTTTATTGTGCGCGGCTGTGAGAGAATAGACAGTGAAAGCTTGTTTTGAGCGCTACCGGGGCATGCCCCGGCTAGGCATTCGCAAAGCGAAAACACGAAGAGAATTCGATTTTCGCAGAGACTTCGCTATATATGGGCATTTACAAGCGAAATCACAAGAAGAATGCGATTTCCGCTGTGATTTCGGTATATATTGATTGCTGTGCGTCTATAAATGATAAATAATTGTTATTGAACCGAATTTTAGGTGGGGCAATGCCCCAGTTGCCCTATAGGACGAGCCGCCACTGGCAGTACATATACCCAGCACCGTGTGATACCTCAGTGACGTAGGTTTAGGGGAGGCTTCAGATGTCGTCAGGTATCTTTTACCGATGTTTATAATGACTAGATTTCGAACATCTTTATTCCCAAAATCGCGAAATTTTCATATGTATTGTTCGAAAATAACGTGCAAAATGAGAGATAAGACTCAGAAGTGGCACAGGCGGGCCAAGCAACACCTGTGACAGCGAAACTCACCATAAATAGCTTCGAATTTATAATCAATGATAACTGATATTAATTAAATATAATTATCGCGCTGATTCTCAAAATTTAGGCATTGATCGACTCCTAAAATATTCGGCATAACGTAACGTTGCGTTACACACCTACATTTTTAAGCCGGTGCCAAAAATCTAATAACCAATCAATAAAATGGATACGTATGGCGATGTTTTTAATTTGAATTTGTAATTGTGAATGTCATTCCAAGGCATTTTAGTTGTCGGTGTGGATCAGGAAGACAGCAAGTTAAATTGGGGGATTTTGAAAAGAGCGCGGTACGAGCCCCTTACCCTGGATACCCCACTGTCTTGACCTCTCAATGACATATTTGCAATGCCACGATAATAATAATTCTCGCCGTTATGAAAATTTACTAATAAGATGCTGCGATATTGATAAATGAAGTACAAAATTAATAATTTCTCAAATAGTCATATTCAAAAGAGCCATATATGGCTCGCGAGCCATAGGTTCCCGACCACTGCTCTATTTCTATCAAAGTTACAATACGGAATTCTTTGTTGGGGTGCTGCCTGCAAGATGTGCAACTGATAAATCGCTACTCAAAAGATTTGGTGTTCTAAACATAGAAGATATGAGGAAGCTAGAAATTGCCAAGTTTATGTATCAGTTCCATTCCGGCCAATGTCCCTCAAATTTCAACGACTACTTCACCTCGTAGTCGAAAGCGCGCACAAGTACAGCACACGCACGCCAACGTAGAACAACTACCATATGATCAGGAAGGAATACAAGAAAACGCATTGCTCTATCAATTATGCCGGACCCCAGTTGTGGAACAGCATCTCGCCGGCCATCCGACAGTCGTCGAGCATGTCCGCATTCAAGTCGAAATACAAGCTATTTCTTCTAAATGAATACTACTCAGCCTTCAGGATTACCGGACCACGACCTAACATCGATCTCGCCTTCCGCCACATGCGACCTCATTTTGTCGCTTGCGTCTTATATTATCTGCATTACTTCTACTTACTATGCTACAACCATGCTCTCTGCTGCGACCGCCATCCCGAGTAAAGTCCATCACTTGTCTGTCACACAATCAGTCGAGCATGACATCTATTCTGTCCTTACCAAATTCCACAACAAATCTGGGAGTTCGCATTCTCTCGGTTTGGTGTTGGGTTCTAACAGAAAAAGAAGATGCTGAGACTGCCATTACTTCGTCAATTTGGTCGGTTGACAAGAACCGCTTGGAGTGTGCGTCCAGCAATCGCCGTCACGTCTAGCGGAGCACTAGCAGAACATGCTTCGAATAGTGTCGAAAACGGATTTTCCAACTATGTTCGCTTCTACTCGTCCAGCTTGACGAATTCAATGACGCCTGAACAGCTAAGGTATTGCCGCATCTTTCATGGATGGATGTATTAGCTGTTGCATAGCTGCCACGGAGTTTGCTATTACATTTGCCCTATCGCTGCTGCTGCTAGCTGATACTATACTACTGTACTAAACTCCTATGGAATCTCGGTTCATTTTTTTGAAATAAATCCTTCGTGATGAGAGCTTTTCTGCATAGAATAATTAAGTAATTGAACAAAAAAATCCGCGCGACGTTGACACCAATTACACTCTGGCTACTACACTACATTTCGCTGTTCATGTTCACTCATCAACTCATGAAACAAATCGCGAATATAAGATATTCTATAGCAGCTTTTGACTTCTAACGTCATTGAAAAAGAGAAAAGTACGGTAACAAAACACTTCTAATACTTCAAACTACACATGATTCAAAAATAAAAACTGTCCGGTCACACTGTCAGGTAATAATATCAAAATATTATAAGAATCTTGATATGATATGTTCAAATGTAGATGTATTGAATGTGCAGTATTTGGCAGTAACATAATGTCGTCCTATATGCAATATGATTGCTAGACAAAGCTATACAGCGAAGCGGTCGGGTGATCATCCAATCTGCTGCAGCTGCATCGAGCAATTTAATATATATTTTACACATTGTGCCATAGTGTAGATGTGAGAGCACATAAAGATTTAGATTAGTTAAGGAAAATAATAAAAATACAAAATATGTTGGCTGGCACTAGTTCATATTAGGAAAACTGTTATTTTATAGGATTCAGTAAGATAATAACGATACTGGGTTTTAAACACATATAAACAATTGTTTCTAATATAAGATGGTCTGGAGTTCCATATCACGGGACCTTGATAAAGTAATGGTTTTGTGATGAGCCTACAGTAGACATAAGTTAATAACAGAACCCCTTGTGAAATGAGAAGGGTGTTCACTATAAGAGGGGTGGAATATGGTCTAAGAAAATATCAGGAAGGGTAATATTATAGTAATTATGCATTAGAAAGCATTAAAATACCCACTTCAAAACTATAAATAGCCTCAATTTTCAGACTGTAATATGCCAAAAATTTTTATTTTTCTTGACCTATACTATGATTGTTCACTGGTAAATTGAAATGAATATCTATATTGTTATGAATTTTCAAGGTGTGAACAGCTCAATGGGTCGTCTACATGGTAACTGTTTCAAACTATCTATGTTGTCTAAACTGTTTATTGATATTGTTATCAGTCTGAAAACAAAACTACATGTAGTTAAACCTACCCGAGTGCTCTGAAAAAGTTGTGATACTTATTGCCGAACACATCTGGCTGTACTGAAATTATGTTTTGTAGGGAATTATAGCCTTAGTGCTGAGTTTCCTGACATTGAACGGACTCTATCACCAAATAATTTCTTCCTGGCTACCATAATTCTGAAAGACCATCAATATTATATTCAATGTTTAGTTACAGTGGTACACACTGATGCACCTGACCCTACGATTTAGAGTGTATTACTGCAAGGACCGACATGACAGTTCCTATGCTTTTCTTACTACATTATATTATTTTTTATTTCATGGTGAAATAAGCTACTATTTCATTTGTTTGATGATATACTCTTTTTGAACACTTGATTTTCTCCCGTTTGCAGAAATTCAAATGAATCCTGTATCTTTCTGATCTGGGTATCTGATATGCATTGATCTTCAGGGAAGCATGGCTCGGTCCGGACTCCGAGAACTTCAAAACAGATGATCTGAAGAAACTTCTCGACCACGACAATCATGATATGCGAAACAAACTGAGGAAGTTCCTGGAAGATCCCGCTTTTGCTCCTCGGTATAATATCCCGTTGCATGAAGAACGAGAAATTGCTCTGATGCAGTTGAAAAAAATTTGCGACGTAAGTCTATGCTTGAAATAATATTCAGTGAGAGCTATTTGTCACTTAAATGAAATTACAACATATAGATTTTGTTGTATTACAATTAGGACCCGACTGATTGTTGGTTCACCTATAATATCGAGTCGATACACACTTTGCGAGAATTATATATCAGTGACGGCCATTTGTGGTAAAAAGATATCTGTAATTTTCGTGACGTCACACTGTAGTACTCGGGAGTTGGAGAACTGTATTTTTCATTTACTATTTATTTCAGTGACCAATAGATATTCCCGAAATGAGGTATAGTTTTTCAGAGTATCATTAGATATACCGCGAAGGTTTTCTTCAAAATCATGGGGCACAGTATTCAGTATATAGCCCTACACTGCATACAGCTAGTACAATAAACTTGTGATATTGTGGGCTCTAGTAGCGTACTTGACGCCCCTATCATGTATAATCTTCTTCCAGGCAGGATTCATCTCTGTGTTGGATTTTGGGGACAATCCTCATAGAATATTTGCGGCCCACGAACTGGCTGCGATTGTGGAACCGAGCATGGCCACAAAAATGACTGTCCAATTCAATCTGTTTGGCGGGACAGTATTCAAGCTGGGAATGAAACCTCATCATGACAGACTTCTTGCAGGTAATTGCTGGAACACATTTTATGCGGTTGGGTATTTTATTTAATACTGACATACCGTCTGTTATCCAAACTCTGAATTTCTACAAATTTTTGTTCCAACACAAAGAAGTAGGCTATATTATTTTCAATGAAACTGTTGAAACCTGTAGCACAAGGAGAAAATACAGATAGGGACAATGATGCCACTAAAGTAGAATAATAAGCCTATCATAAATGAATTTCTAGTCTTTGAATATCGGACAAGGCTTGTGGTAGTTAAAGTAAAAAGTTGAAGTAAAAAATGAAACGTGTAAGAATGAATACAGCCAAAGCTTCAGGAATGTATTAGCCATATAAATTTTGTGTTTGTGGTCAGATAAGCTTGCATAATAATTCTACAAATGCCACCCCACTGTGTCAGTCGACAGCATGAACCGTACCAGAGCGCTAGCCTAGCGTGTTCAAATATTTCATTCACGTCGAGACGTCAAGGCACATCTGATAAGAATGGAATTGATAAAAATTAATTATCCAAACACCATGAATACATTTTTTTGTTATTTTATGCTTATGACAGCATATCTGAAACCATATTTTTATTGTTGGTGCTCCTGGAAAGTCAAAAAATATGTTGGTTACTTGTTTGGATCATAATTACTGTATGATGTAGATAAGCATTTAATTTTTTGCACACATTTGGTAACAGTTCACTTTGTGCTTTTCTGTTTCCTTTGCATCTCCATGATCCGCTATGTTTGGTAATCCTAAGCTATTCGTAGGGATCGATTCACTTGACGACATTGGTTGTTTTGGTTTGACCGAGCTTGGTTATGGGAATAACGCCGTGGAGATGGAGACTACTGCGGTTTATGATAAGGCAAGGAACTGGTCCAATTCCATACTATTGCATTTCATGCATTTGTACATGCTGTGACTGCTATGTTTCAGGACACTCAAGAATTCATTGTCAATTCTCCGAGCACACTGTCGCAAAAGTATTGGATCACAAACGGTGCGGTACATGCAAAGCATATTGTGGTGTTTGCTCAGGTTTGCTACTGATATATATTAGGTGAAAATAACTAATAATTTGAACAGTTGGTTTGTGGTACAGAACTTGAAGATAGCTTTCAATACAACATCCATTGTAGTAAAATATTTATTCAACTCGAAGACTTTTCGGGTGCGTCAGTGTATAGAAAACCGACGTTCACTGGCCATTATATCCGTTGGGATTCTTTCTGCCCGAAGCGGCGAAAACTCAACCTAATATCATCTCTGGTTTATCGGGCCTTGCGTATCTGTTCGACAGAAAAATTGCCACGTGAATTGGATGAGATCCATTCTATCCTATCAAAAAATGGCTATCCTGAGCATATATTGAAATGCTCCTTCGCAAGAGTGTTGAAACGTTCGGATCAACCTCCCAATTATGGACCGGAAAAATGCCCGGCATTTTTACATCTACCTTGGCTAGGCAATGTGTCGAATCGGTTTGAAAAGTTGATCAAACCGGCCGTGCACCGTTGTTATTATAGTGTAAATGCGCATGTGGTGTATACAAGCAAACCACTTCTGCCAAACTTCCGAAAGGATGTACTTCCTGCTTTAAATGCAAGTAACGCCGTCTACGAATTTAAGTGCCACTGTGATAGTAGGTATGTGGGACGTACATCACAAAGATTGTTTGAACGGATAACGCAACACATTCCCAAATTGATTCGCTCAAAACTTGCGCAAATGACCGTACGGAGTTCGCACGACAATGCAAATCAGCCGCCAAAACCGACTGTTACGACGATTACCTTCGGCAATTGGCCAACATTTAAGTGAGAACCCTTCTTGTGCTCAAAACTATAATGACCAAATGTTTACAGTCATTGCGCGAGGCAGATCCTTGTTTCATTTGAAAGCCCTAGAATCAACAATCATCGAATTGACCAAGCCTATTTTATGTAGGCAAAAAGATTTTCTGTATAACTTACAAATTTCCCATTAGTGCGTTCTAATTCGTGTTTGTTATTGTTTGGTTTCAAAATGCTATGTTACTAGTATCGTACTCTTCAAGTTTGTTATTGTTGCCATCGTTACATTGCGGACTTCATGGTATGTAATTTCTGATTGTTGCGTCATACTTCGCCTTTTTGGTTTTGCTTTTCATTCTGTTTAAATCCCTTTAGTGTGCCGTTAACTCTTGAAAAGAGGCACCCAAAAAGTCTTCGAGTTGAATAAATATTTTACTACAATGGATGTTGTATTGAAAGCTAACTAATAATTTCAAGCAGAGCTCTACCGGTCCTTGCTGATATGTAGTGATTTGCAGGATATGTTCCTTTATATTCACAGCTGCAAACGAATGGTGAAAACCATGGAATTCACGCAGTCCTGGTCCGGATACGCGACAATGATTTGAATATAATGCCGAACGTCAGAGTCGAAGACATGGGTTACAAGCTGGGGCTGAACGGCGTCGACAACGCCAAACTGTTTTTCGACAACGTCCGGGTGCCCAGGGAAAATTTACTCAACAAGTATAGATGAATTTAGTAATGATTTTTTTCGTGCTGTAAATACGCAATGGCTCGTTCAGGTACTCGGACGTTTCTCCGGATGGCACTTTCACGTCGAGTATAAAGTCGATTCGAGGTCGGTTTCTGACTGTTGCTGATCAACTTCTGTCTGGTGAGTTTGGAATCTGGTAGGGAATGGGATTAAAAATTGGGAGATAGTTGCTTTTGGATGTCATGAAAACGGTGTTACGATATTGCTTTAATATGTAACGATAACTTTATCATATTTATCATGCTTGCGATTTCATATCCTCAAAACTATCCCAAATCTCAAATTTAACACTTGCTCAAAAACCCTAACCTTAACCTACATGGTCAAATGTCGCATGCCCAAGTGTCACCCATGCTCAATTGCTCATATGTCCAAGGACCATTGCCAATGACAGATATCTTTACCGATAGGCTACCGGTATCAAATTGTGAGGATTTTCAGCTAAAACTTCTAATTCATGGCAGTAACTTGAAAAAAAATGTATCCCGTATAAACTTCATTTATGTACAATCGAACTCCATTTGAGTAAGAAACTAGTGCCGCCGGTCCAACCGGCGTATATCGCAGTTTAGAAATCACAGCTTTTCAACGTTTTGATCAATATCTGAAGCCATATGGTTCAAATTAACACTATCACTTGGCAAAATTGTAGAAGTGATCAATTCATTGACCAAATCGGCGAATATTAACTGAAGTTGACCGATAACGATATTTATACGGAGACAAATATCGACCCAATCTATCTGCTATCCGATGTATGATTCGGGCGATACTCCTCAAGACTTTCATGGTGTCGGATCACCGGAGGCGTGTTTATATTTTGAACGTCTACTGTAGCATGACTTGAAATGTTTCACAGGCCGCATCTGCATCGCTTCCATGTCAATGGGTGGCGCTAAAGCATCGCTAACGATCGCGTTGAGATACGCGGCTACTAGACTGACCGTGGGACAAGCAGGGAAATCTGATATGCCGATATTGAGGTACCAGGTATGGAAGTTGACACTTGTTGCAACTATACGCTTTGTCTTTTATGCATATTGTTATACTTCTATATGTAATTGCCCCTGTGTACAGCGATCAAGTGATAATAATATATTGCTATATTTGTTACTCTAGAAATTATTTCTATACTACTATTTATATCTTGAACTGTAGTCCGATTTTGGTATCCTTTAATGGTTTGCAGAGTTGGAATAAGTAGTGGTTGGTAATTAATAGTAAGAGTAACGCGGTGAATTTCTGATGAATTAACAAGTAGAAGTAGCAATTACAAAGACATGTCAAATCTACAATAGGAATAGTTTTGTGACATGTTTGTGTATCACTCCTTTACATTTCGCACGATACTTTGCAGTAAAAAGTTGCTTGAAAAATGGAAAAAAGTTGTAAGAAGCTGCAATATCAAATTCCTACAAACAGCTTAGGGCTGCCTATTTAGGAAACTTCCGGAAGCAGTAAAAACGATGCTAAGTTGCAAAAACTTGCCCTTTTAATAACACTCCACATTTCTACAATTTTCGAAAATATATTCAGTCACCATCATACAGAGCTATTTTGCCTTTTTGTTTTCACACATGAACATAATGTAAGCATCCAGAACCCGAACGTACTTTATACTTTACAAAATCCAAGTTAGGCAAGTAGTTTTGGCGTAAAATCTTTCAAATAAAATGGAAGCAGCACGCATCCACTTGATAATTGCAAAAAGGCTTGACCTACTGGAGGGCTTCGTTACTGACCGATTCTCATGATTTGTTATCGTCATTTTTCAGCTCCAGGAGAAATCCCTTTTGCCGTTGTTAGCACGAACGTTTGCATTGAATTTCGGGTTGGACTACGTCAAGGACAGGTGGGCCAATCAACCCGCCGACGGTTCCGAGCATGCGGAAGTTGTGCCTCTCGTGTGCGTTATCAAACCGTTGGCAGCGTGGAACTTGGAACAAGTGTCTACCTTATCCCGGGAAAGATGTGGCGGACAGGTAAATCGTCAATACACTTCCAGGGATGTGATGACTCGGTTGTAGTTGCAATTTTTTGTTCACCAGAGTCATTTTCGTAAAAATGGAAAATGACTCATCTCAGCATGAGTCAATTTGTGTATTGACAGGTCTTGTACTCGGTCATCGCGCATGACTCAGCGGAGTCATATGACTCTCACGTTCTATACGACTTGATTCGAGTTTCCTGTATCAGGACAGATACTTGAAAAATAGGCCCAGAAACCCTCTTTCATCTGTTTGAATAGATATGTTACGAGTGCGAAAAATTGGTATATTATGAATGTGAGGTCTTCGATATCACCCAAGAGTTTCACAGAAGTGAATTGAACCAGACTTGAGCTCGATAATGAAAACTGAACACTATGACTTGGACTCCAGGCGTTGCTCCTCTACCTTGGACTCGGACTTGACTCGGCGGTGAATTGAAAATGAATTAACTTGACTCGCGTAAACACTATAAAAGTCAAATTGACTTTTGACTCGGAAACTCGCGACTTGGCCCCAACCCTGAAAATTGCTGAGCACGTTTGGTTGTGGTTAAATAGAAATTCAAGGCCTTACTTCTACTTTTACTTGAGTAGCAATGGTGGCTACGTTGACCACCTCTTTTTAATTCCTTCCCGTATTGATGTATGCATTTTTTTCAGGGTTATTTGTCGTGCAACAGGTTCGGGAAATTCATGGAGCTCGCGCACGCGGCCATGACGGCGGAGGGCGATAATAGCGTCCTGATGCAGGTAACATTTTACTGTAAAATTTTGCAAGTGTTTTATTTCTCACTGTTTGGGCTGTGGTTTACAGACTTGTACAAACTTCGTTGACGGCAATTAAATAATGTTCTTTTAGTAGTTCTAGTTGCATTTTAAAGAATTCAGTTGCCGAACAACTAAAAAACACCTGTCGTCGTTTGGCGGGAATCGTGATACCGGTAAACTGACATTTTAGCCTCGATATTTATTCATGCCGAGTCGAGTCTCTGCGTGGTGACAGTTGTGATATTTGCTTTCAGAAAACCGCGAAAGAGCGACTTGCCCTTTTCAAACCGATTCAGTTGGAAAAGCCAACGAAATCAGGTAATATCTTTGCACTGTGGTTGACTGCGCCTGATTCATCTCGGTATATGGTCGATCTTATTATGTTTTGGTTGTTTCGCTGTAAAGTCTTTCAAGCCGCTTCCGTATCGATTTGAGTTAGAACTTGAGAATTGTGCAGTACTAGATCTGTCTTTGATAGTACACCTCATTCTTATATTGAAATCATAGCTTTCAATACAATATCCATTGTAGAATAATATTTATTAACTCGAAGACTTTTCGGGTGCCTCTTTTCAAGGGTTATCGGCACACTAGAGGGATTTAAACAGATTTAAAAGCAAAACCAAAAAGGCAAAGTATGATGCAACAATCAAAATCACAAACCATGAAATTCGCATTGTACCAATGGCAACAATAACAAGCTATGAAGTATACGGACATAAGGTACTACAGTAGCAACACAATTTGTAAATAAACAATTACACGCACGGAACAACACGCACTAATGAGAAATTTGTAGGTTATAGAGGAAATCTTTTTGTCTGCATAAAATAGGTTTGCTCAACTGAATAATAG
>ATSW01014081.1:0-27403 GCA_000444245.1 Botryllus schlosseri | reverse complement strand
CAATATAATCCTAAGCTTCCATAGTTTGAAAATAAACCCACAATGACATATGTAGTCAAGGAGAAAGTAACTAATATTCCAGATTCAATATTAGCTTTACACTAATACAAACAAGTCATAATTATTAACGTTGGATTCTCAGAATCCACATCAACTAGGTTACATAAAACACTAATCAATACTCAACGCAGGATTGGTTCATTTACTCGATTTTATGATGATCCATGAAAGTTGATGTTACCGATGGTTATGAATACAGATCGAGGCAAATATATTTCTGCACTTCCTACCATTCACATTGCTCACCCAGACAACAGATGCACCAAAAGTTCATACGTTTAACGTCACATTCAGAATACACCAAGTTCAGTTGAACAAAACTTGGATATTATTACTTATTATTATTAATTATGTATATAGCAATTACAATAGATATCAATAAGAGTAATAATACTAAAAAATAAGGTACCTAATATTAAGAACAATCGTTACTATACAATGTTCTTTCCAATTCTCCGCCAGTCGCTGACAATTACCCCTGACGAGTATCAGCCGAAAACATCCGTGGTCATTTCAATATAAATACACTATTCAATACTAATAAGTGAAAAATTAATTGAACAAATACGAAACATTCAACATAGGTTGATAACATTTCACATGTCACAATATAGTAATGATGGCCTGAATAGTTTCTAGTCTGGTTTTTGTATCCGAACCTGAATAAGTGACCTGAAAGTTATTCAAAATTTCGACTGAATAAAACAATATACTGGTAGGTTTTGTATCCAATCATAGAAATGATTTAAAATTTTGAATGAAAACATGAATATACGAAACTGTCTAATTCTGGGGAGGACAACCCTAAAACAGATGTTATAACAACTTTAATAGAAACTTACATGTTGCCGTGGAACTTATTTAGCTGGCTATTCGGCTTTTCACACTGAATAAGGCTTCGGAATTCCTTGGGACGGAAATTCTAAAATAAAAGAATCAAACATAAATTAAACAATTTCTGGATTTGAAATAAGTAATTACTTGCAATAATGTAATAGCATCAACTTGTTTACCTGACTAACTCCTTTGCATACACTCCTTTGTTTCAAGTTCGTCTCGCCGTCAATGTTAGAAGTTTCGATGAAGCATATGCCGTTTTCGTCGGAGGAATTCAATAACAGTATATCGGCTGGAATGACTCCGTTACAATACAGACGCACGAGATCGCCGACCCGGACATTCTTCCACGCCACAGTGTGATATTTGTCATCAGTGCTAAAGGCAAAATAACGTTCGGATACTGGCGCACACGCCTAACGTGTTTGCGTCACACTGAAACCAAGGTGCTGCTGAGCAGACTTGGACTAGACAATATTCACTGAGTGTGCAGCTATAATTCTAATTCTAGTCTAATTTGGAAAACTGAATATTGTCTCATCCAAGTGCTTCGTAAATGAAAAAATAAGTATGTGAAAAATACACAGCACATTTCTATCAAAACTAACATTTTTGATAAGAAATACGTCCGAATAAACAATTTCTCAAGACATCAAATGCCGAACAAGCTCATTGCTCATATGCTAGATTATAAATGTTCTGGGGTAGTGTTGCAAGTTGCAATAGGGACAGGGACCGCACAGTTATGTAACTTCTGAATCTGTAGTTCTCAGTCTTAGAGAGTCATTTGGCCTAATTCTATCCAACAAATATGCACTTTTAATGGTATGTCAGTTGCTGTCAAAGTAATTTCTTCGCATGAATTCATTAGTGTGGCAAATTGGTTGAGTACAGCGGTTCCATGTGCCGTGACCTATAGTTGTATCCGTGGAAACCGATTTAATAACAAGCGACTAAATAATAACAAACCAAATTCGAAGCCACCTCGTTTACAGCTAAATATCTGGTATTCCTCAAATCCTCACAACACACACAGGGTTGACACCGCATCATGAATAAAACATAAAAATTTGCAAACCTATATTGTCGTTTAAAGAGCTTCTTGTAGAAACAGAACTTCAACATACAAATGAATAGTACATTGATATTTGGTGATACAATAGTTGATATACAATGTTCTTTCCAATTCTCAACTAGTTGCTGATGATTTGATTAGCCTTGACGAGTGCCAGTCGAAAATATTCAGGTTTGTTTCAATATGAATACCGGTAGGTCTTCGATTGTATGTTGAAGTTCTGTAGCCTACCTACAAGAAGCTTTTCTGGCCAATCATTGTATTTTACCAATTCCATTGATTACAAATAATGATCCGTAACACTAAGTACTCAGTATATGGTTGCAGTGGAATCAAAGTATCTTACGACAGTTTTTCACATTTTGAAAAAATGAACTTAACGTGAAGTTTTCATCTTCTTTCAGCCATATATCGGCCCCGATTAACTTTGAAAAACTGAGACAGACAAAACCATGACCAAGATTTGACCATCAAAATTTTTCGATAAGTTGATTTTTTCAAGTTTTAAAAATGAACCATTAAAATTTCAAACTGGACTTGAGCTACTTTGATTCCACTGTGACGATATACGTTCGATTTGAAACATCGTAGTGAAAAATAAAAGTATTGATTTGGAGGTAACATTTTGGCACCATTTGACCGGTCAAGCACAAGCAATCAAAATATCGAAATATGGCCGGTGACCTGAATTGATTTCGAATCTGCTGGGGGGAGGTGGGATGGGTGGGACAAAAATTGAAGTAGATAGTCATGGTTGTGCAGTAGGGTTATTCAAATGTGACTTTTTTTCCCGGACTTCGGTGATAACATTGTTAGGTTGCCTAAGAAAAAACGTTGTACACCATATCTGTCTCGAATACAACTGTTAGATGTGAACGCACATGAGTTCAAAAATGTTAAATTAATTTTCAAATTTTACAGCCAACCCTCGGAATCCTCAGTGAAACCCGGAATCCGGGAAAAAAAATATATTAATTTAATAATTATTAATATATTAATTACCTTTTGTAAACTTCGGTCTTGCTGCAGTTGACAAGTTTATCAGATTTGTATCTCCCATAATCTTCAATGATATCCTTGATCGCTTGAACTAACAGAATCCCGATGACCGGGACCATCGATAAAAAGGGGGCGATCGCACCGATTTGAGGAATGAAATTAAGTAACACGATAAATACAAAATAGCAATTGGCGAAGCGATGAAATTGTTCGAAGAGGTTCTTTGGCAAAAAAGATAGAACAGTGTATTTCGTGGTTCCGATTCGATTGTCGAGATAGCGTTTTTGCATTTGCAATTTCTCTTTAGCTTCTTCGTCCAGGCTGTCGTCGTAAGCCATGTGATTGGGGAAGATATAACGGTGTTTTCCTTCTCTGTGCCGCTTCCTGAGAAAGAAATATAGGCAATGAATAAAATTGGTACCTAATTGTTTACATACAAGGACTTTGTATGTTTTAATGTCTGCGACGGTTATACTGGTTAAGATTTGAACAGCTAGAATATTTTCATTGGAATTTACTGAATTCGCGAAACTTGGAAATTGAATGAAGTTCAGCTGGAATCAAGTCACAGTTCATTGCCGTAAGCTTGAGAATGACAAATATCTGTAGAGCAAACTTTGCCTGTTTCGCACAAAATTAGAGCGCAGAAACACTTCACGAATATATTACAATTAGAATTAGAGCAAAGAAATATTCAACAAATGAGATTAGAATTAGATCAACAGCATTTCGCTCTATTGAGTCAAATAGAAAACTAGTATAAGAATTATCTAGTTGTCCAAGTCTGTACTGGTTGACGCCTGTGCTCAGTACATTCTTACAACTTAGAGTAGAATTGGATTAAAATTAGAGTTACTGAATTCGCAAAAAGCTGTAAATTGAATGATATTTAGCTCAAATTAAATTATATGAGTTTTCCTGTTGCATAAATTTCGCTTCTCTTTTCATACAAAACACAGTATTCTATATCTTCATCAATTTCTCTGAAGATCATATATCGGTTGACGACATAAATCTCTCTCTATCTTCAACAACACAGCTGTCAACAATTGCGCACCATTCTCCATAACAAGCCGGATAAGTTAGAATGGATTGACATCGGATTTAATATCAGTCAAAAAGCGAGGATAATTCAAGGATTGTGTGGGCTGCATGTCAGGGAACATTGTTGAGTTCGATAACAGGGTCAAGTCCAGTATTAAAGTTTTGACACAATATTACCAATCATTTCATCAGATCATGAATTATATCTGATGTTGCTCGATAGTCATTGATATGAATAGTGTAGTAATATAATTTACGTAAGATCACAATACCTTATCCTTGATATAAATCTGTCCCATATTCGGTCCTCTGTAATAACAGTAACATCTTCCGGCATAACGCCATTCGCCGAAGCCATCACAAATCCCAACAAATACTAACACCACTACCGAAACAGGTCTAAACCAGGTGTCCCGGCTTTTCTAACCCATTACTGAGGACAACATGTAATTTACAAAATATGATCATACACTGCGTTGAGGACGGAGATTATTAGATTTTCCGTTGCTATAATTACGAGTGAACTGGAAAATAGTACAGTATTCTTCCCTTCCATATCTGTTCAAACTCTGCCACGTAAAGTCCTAGCTAGAAGTATCAAGACCATGACTGAATCACTAAACATCGATCAGCTGGTCAGTCAAGTAGCTATGCTGCCGCAGCATAAACGTAAACCTGTGGTATACAACAACAACGAACAATGCGCAGCGATGCCAGTGATCACGTGATTTCCAAGTACTGTAGCGTAACTAATTTCGCATTTAGCATCTGCTCTGCACTATCCGAAGTTCCGCACATAAACAAAACGAACTGATATCCCCTTTACGCGGAACCGATTGAAGTGATTGAGTAAGCAATTTGGTGACGAATTATCCCTTATTTTACTAATGCACTTCTCACATCCCGAAGAACCGGTCTGAATGTCAGGTCATTTTCACCAATTTGTTCCATTCACTGCTAGTGCGGTGCATTGCAATAGCCTAATACTCAACGTCTTGGGCTCGCGGCACCTTAGCACCTGGAGTACTCAGAGAGGTGAGTTTTAACCTTCCTAAGTGCTATGATAGATAACCAACCTAGTCCTATTGACCGTGGGCCAGTTGACGTGCCACTGCCGTTGATGGTGGAGGCCCCGCCTCCTTATCCCTGCCTCGCCGTGCGGCAGACGTCAGTTCCAAGTTGCTAGTAACCGTCCAAAGATTGGTGAAGTATTGAAGGCAATCAATGACAATTCTCGATATAGCAGCGGTAATTTAACAAAGTCCTGAAACCATAAACTTTTTTATTTTGTAATTCCGGACGCTAAATCCAACACGCTAATTGTCCGTAAAAATATTAGCGTTTTCCGACTCCCGGTGTTGGAGTAACAATTCAGTTCCGCACATCAACAAAACAAGCTGATATCCCCTTCACGCGGAACCGACTGAAGTGTTTGAGTAAGAAACTTGGTGACGAATTAAATGCCTTATTTTACTAATGGACTATTCTCACAGCCCGAAAAACCGGTCCGAATGCCAATAAGTTATTTTGACCAATTTGTTGCAGTCACTGTGAGTGCGGTTAAGGCAGTAGTTCTCAACCTTTTTGGGTTCACGCACCCACTCAAAATGGAAAATAGTGCGCGGCACCCTAGCACTTGGAGTAGCCTACCCTGAGCGGCGAGTTTTTTCACTTTACCAAATGCTATATATATTGAACGTGGGCTATAGTTGGCGTTCCACCGCCGTTGATGGTGAAGGCCCCTCCTTCCCAACCTCGCCGTGCTCACGGTCTCGTTACAAAAATGCCCATGGTAAAATGCCTATACTAAAGACGAATTCAAGGAAGATAATGAAAAGTAGGAAGGGAGCCTAAAAAAAGAAAGATACAAATGTAACATTGGTATATCGGGCATAAGGCTGAGGAGAATAGCCTACCAGATAGAGAGACCACCATTATCATCACAGCTCAAGCTAACGAACCGCATATCCCCACACAGAGACATTGTCAACCATCATCGCTCAACGATTAGAGCACTATGATCTCGCAATCACCCGGGTCCAAATGATATCGGTGAGTGTCACCCTAAAACCATACCACTGATAAGATTGCGTCTTATATTCTCTGCATTACTTTTCATTCAGTGTGCGTGCCTCTTCTTTACTTCGCCTAGGCCAAGGTGGGTGTCTGATCTTAAAGACTACTCCAAGTTGTTTCGACACCTTCCTATCTTTTCATTGTATCGCAGTTTTGTGGTGTTTTGAAACGATGAAAATTCATTAGAAATGATTGATTGAATCCCACGCCGGAAAAGTGCACACATCAAACTATAACGTGCAACCATGGTCTGTTGTGGAGACCCTTACATGGGAAAAAGCCAGATGACAAATAGCGACATCGCATCATCCACCATAGATACTTGAGCTTGAATTTAAACAAAAGTAAAGAATATTTATTGTCCGGTAACCCAAGGAAACGAATTGCAACACTACGGTACACTGAAAGAAATTGGCGCACAAACAAGAGATCGTATGGAAATGCGAGGTTTCAGATAAAGAATGTGTGTATCTATCAGAAGGCTTTCCATCCGAGTATTGCATCTTTGATTGCTTCAACATATTGGGATGGCACCCAATAAACCCAATACCTGTAAAAATCAAGTTTAGAAATGGAGATTGCGACAATCAAGTTGTTATTGTTTAAAATTTTGGATTTGAAATAATAGTATTTACGGTGGGTAGTTCCAATCAATAAAATTACCGAATTTCGCATCTTAGATAGCCTACTCTATATTTTTTAATCCAAAATTTCGTACTCCAATAACCTCGCTTCTACTAGTTGAGCTAAATTTGTTGTACATCGTTTTTTTTTAGGCAACTTTACAATTCCATGGGGTTTACAGTAGGAATTGAGCCAAAATTGGTGTAGGCCTACAGAGTTTTTAACCAACCTGACAATTTTATCAAATAGCCAGTAAAATTTGAAGAATAAAGTCATTTTTGAACAACTCTATTGTACATGGCTGGAGTAACAACCCTCTAAAAACAAGGGAGAAAATAATACGGTAACTTAACAAATAGATTGAATGATGAAAATATATGAATAAACATATTGAAATGAACCCAAACATTTTCGGCTGACACTCGTCAGGGGTAATCGTCAGCAACTAGTAGGTAATTGGAAAGAACATTGTACATCAACAATGACATTGAATTTAGTAGGACAAACAAAAAATCGCGGAGATAGAAATACCTGCTTCTTTCCGTTGGACCGAGTTGCAGTCCTAGAAAATGATATTCCGGATGGCTGTCTATTTTTATTGCCCGCACATCTTTAATCGAAGTAAGCGGAAGCTTTTCCGTCCTGTCTTTGGTACCGATCCACAACTCATCAGTCTCCAATTTAAATGTCAGCCGTACCTTCAAAAATTTCAAGATTTCAGAAAATAAAAAATTTTTAATCTACAACTGAATAATATAATTAAAATATTTTCGACCGACAATTGTCAGGGGTAATCGTAAGCAAGTAGCAGAGAATTGAAAAGAACATTGTTTACACTATTGGGGAATTTTATGCCCAAAACATTCTCATTTTTTCATATAAGTGCCAACGGGAGCAGACTTGGAGAATTAGAAAATCTTCAGCTTTTCCAAATTAGAGTAGAATTAGAATTAAACCCACACAGCTAATTCCAAATTACATTAAAATTAGAATTATAACTACACAGTTTTTAGAATTCAGTTTACAGAATTCGCAAAAAACTTGGACATTGAACCAAGTTCCGTTAATACAGACTCGTACTTCATTCTTATCAGCATGAGAATAGCAAACGCGTGTACAGCAAGCTTGGCTCATTACACACTATACTGTTCTCCAGTAGCATTTACAGGAATACTGGAAATTAGACCAGCAGTAAAATGAGAGAATAGAAAGATTTCACAAATTAAATTTGTCACAAAATCATTATGATTTGAAACGAATGGGTTAGTTACGCAGATTAATTTTGTAGTTCAAACATATCTGGCAGACCGTCGATACAGAACACACTTGATGCTAGTATTTGTGCAAAGTTGACGTCAAAGTGTAGTGTACTCATAGTGGTAGGGTTACCATATTTTCGGAATCTGAAAAGACGACATCTTTTGCAAAATTTTCAGACTCACAAGAGCGGAGTAAAATCCGGTAAAATAGGTAAATTTATTCCGAGTTTGTAGTTGGTTGACAAAAAACAAAGGTCATCACTTTTATTCGACACCAAATTCACCCACTTTTAACTTAAATTTAGTGGTGTTGACTTAAAAGTCTAATTTTCACATACGTTTAACCGTAATTAAAAATAAAATAAACTTCGCAAAAAGAGGACATTCGGGCGTCCTTCGAGGACACTTACAAAAAAATCATAAAGAGTACGAATCATCTTAAAAGAGGACGGCAGGTAACCCTACTGAGTGGGTTTCGAACAAAATTATGTTGGGTTATATCGATATCAACATCAACAGTTCAACACAAATGCATGAATTAAAATATTCACCACAAAGAGTTCGGTCAAAATTTCAAGAACACGCAATGGAAGATTTCCATCACACTATACCTTGTTGCTTTTCATATTCACCAACCCTTTCAAAGGGAAAGATGGTAAGACTTCTTGACCGTTGACGTATCCTGGCATTGCATCATCTGGGATACCCTTTTCTATTATCTGAAGGGAAGGAAATCAATTGTTAGAAGTTATAAATACGATTCCACGGATAGGCCTATACTATTAGCAGGTACAGAGATCAGTACTGTGGATATAGTCAGATATCATTACCCCCATACATCATGTCTGGGTTCATCCAGCGTGCATATATCAAGTACAGACCATGCATACTGTGCGGTATTTGTATCTGGACATGCTACAGAGTTGATATCTAACCATTGCCATTCCTAGGCAAATATCGAGTGACTTATCATTAAAAACCACTAGAATGAAGAGTTATGGAAGTAGGTTTCTGCAGGGTTGTAATGACATGACCCTGGTTGCAATTTTTCGATGATCTGAGTCATTTTCTTAAAACCGGAAAATGATTCGACGTGACCTGAACCGCGTTGTGTATCGACTCGGCCACTTAGGCCTAGAAAATGTCTTTTATCTGTTTATATAAACATGCTAAGAGTGATAAAAGTGAGTATATTATGAATGCGAGGCCTTCTACATCACTCAAGTGTTTCAAAAAAGAGTTAAACCTGACTTGAACTCGATAATGAACAGTAAACACTATGACTTGGACTCGGACCTCAAGACTATGACTCGGACTTGACTAGAGTCGAAATTGTAAAAGTAACATTGACTTGTGACTCAGAACTTTGTGAATCGGTTACAATACAACCATGGTTTTTGCTGGAACTTATGCACCGGGCAGTTGAAAACTATCATATTCTAGGATAATTGATGAGAAGTTGCGTCTTGCTGATAAGATAGACGCAGGGTTGCAATGACTCGAGTCATGACTCGACTCGAGTCCGACTCGAGTCACGATTTTCTGATGACTCGACTTGACTCGAGTCATTTTCTCAAAATACCGAAATGACTCGACTCGAGTCAATCTGTGTATTGACTCGACTTGGACTCGAGTCATTGCGCATGACTCGAGACTCAGACGGCCGAGACCGAGATTTCATTGTATTTTCGAAGAGAAATAAAGTAAGTAAAGTAACCACACTCTTGGGATTTCGTCTATTGGTACTGGTACTTGAAAATGCGAGCAAAAACTGCTAAAAGGGAGGAAAATTAGTGTATCATACATTCGAACCATTCGATATCACCAAACAGAGCTATAAAAAGTGGGATTAACAAAACTTTAACTGGAAACTGAGCAGTCAACACAATGACTTGAACTCGGACTCGAGTCATTATACCATGACTTGGACTCGACACTCGACCCACTGCTCGATGACTCTGACTTGACTCGGTGGTGAAGTAAAAATGACTCGACTTGACTCGAGTCAAAACTATAAAAGTGAGATTGACTTGTGACTCGGAGCCATGTGACTTGGTTACAACCCTGGATAGACGTCATCTTACGGTGGAGTGCGGCTTCACAGTACACAATGATTCCCCTTCATTTTTTGAACTTGATCCGGACGGGCCGGAGTCTTCTTTTTCAACTGTATCCACAGTCATGTCATCAACAAGTTTTGAGCCGATGACCATCATTTTTACACCATTCGTAACGCCACTCTCGCGTAGAGTTTTTGCATCCTTCAACATACCTGCGTAAAACAACAGTAATCGATCACAAAAGTGTAAAATTAATCAGAATAATTTACATACCTCTGTACATAAGCTTTTGCATAGGAGGTGGCACTTTCGTTAATGTATGGATATGGTGTTTCAACGAAGATACTTTATCATTCAAGGGCCATTCGATTTTGTGCTTGGCCTTATTATAAACTAATGTGAATGTTACTTTCTCGGTAAGATCAATTTCACACGGAACATCAGACGTTTGCGTAGCTGGATCGCTTCCATTTTTTTCGGAAATCTCCATGGCATTATCTCCACTCTTCATATCAGGATTGCACTTTGTGACCTCGTCATGTTTGATTTCGCCCTGTGGATCTGAAGTGGCTGCATCGCTCATCGTAATTTACGAAAACTTAAAAAAGCTATATACCGGTATTGAGAGGAACTAACCGATATAAAGGTAGTCTTATACCGTCCGTAATCAGGGGGATGTGGTAAATTAAGCTTTATAAACTAATCTGCGTTCTGCATGACAGCATGATTTTCGGCGAACACTAAACGGCGAAACGAGCGGATCACTCAACAGGCAGAACTTGCGATAGACTTTAGGCGGTACAGAACTTCAGGAATAATATATTCTCATTGAAATCAACCCGAATAATTTTGGCTGACATTCGTCATGGGTAATCGTCAGCCACCAGTAGAGAATTGAAAGGAACATTATGTTTCAACAATCTTATCCGTTATCATCATCATCATCATTGGTTTATTAGCAATTTTATCAGTTCAATACACCACAAAAAATGCGATACAATGAATAGACAGGAAGATGTCGAAGCGACTTGGATTTGTCTATGGAATCTGACACCCACCTTGGCCTAGGCGTTGTAAAGAGGAGGCATGCACACTGAATGAAAGTATAGAATATAGTATAGAAAAAGAAAGCGACAAGAAATAGGGCGGCATGTCATGGGAAGCGAGATCGATAGGTCAGTCGTGGTCCGGTAATCTTGAGGATGGACTGTATCTACACATTGTTTTGCAAATTAGATAAACAATAGAATTATAGCTACATAGTTTTTTCCAAATTAGCTTAGAATTAGAATTACTGTATTCGCAAAAACATGTAGATTGAATCAAGTTCACTTCATATCAGTTAGTTCGATCTCATGAGCATGAGAATAGCAAATTTCTGTACGGCAAGCATCCATCGTTAGGCACCATACAGTTGTCCTTTAGCATTTACAGGACAAGCAGGAGTTGGACTAGAATTAAAATTGATGCACAGAAACATCTCGCAACTTAGATTAGAATTAGAGCAAAGAGCTGAAGAAAAATTTCGCAAATTAGATTACCCGTACTTCGTGTTAATTATTCTAATTAGGGAGGGAGCTAATAATTATCTAGTCAAACTATGCGTTTTAAGCCGATTCTCAGTTTTTCGCAGCTTGAATTTAAACGGTGAAATTTACAACATTGTTAACTAATAAACCGTTGAATTCACATCGCAAATTTAATGTTCGCGAACTCGGTGTCAAATGTGGCAAACACTATCAACACCGTTGGCCGACTTCACATGCTGGTGCCATCTTCCCGAAACTATACTCCGGTGTTGCGCAGTTCCTAACGTTTTTTGTAGGAAATAGTCCGTAGCGTTGAGTCACTGGTGGTTGGTTACTAATACTTGTGGAATATGTACTAGCGGAGATAATGACTTCGAAAGATCGCGTATCTCATAATGCTCCCGTGGGCATCAAACGGGGTTCCACGACATGGTTATCCTTCCGCGTTTGACCAGTGACACCCATCCTTATTTCTCAAATTGTTACGAATAACTTGAACTCTTTTTAGGTAACAGTGCATCAGTCGACATCGATGTCACCACCGCGTCCAACGAGACCGACGACGATTACGGGTAAGTTAAACATGTTACGAGAATTCTATTTAATCCCTAGTCAATTGTAATATCATTATGTCAATAAGCTCAAGGGCTTGTAAAGAAAATGCTAAGCTTACGGGCTTGGCGTTATGCCCCTTTCTCCCCTCGAAATATGCCCGGTGCGAGTTAAACAAATCTCGTCCACCGCACACGAATATGCCCACCACTTTCAGCTAAGCCCTAAAATATTTTTCTGGAATGCTGGTAGTAATCCCTTTGTAATTGAGTCATGGCTAGTTTACTTTTTGAAAATGCTTGTACGGCCTGTCGTTACGGGTATTTATTGGACAATGCGATGGCTCTGCTGAGTGTAGCGTGGGCTAAGCCTCTCCAACATAAGCGGGAGTCTGATTTGAAAATACATAGTGGTGAATCATCGACGCGTTCATCGACTTATGGCACTGAAGTTCTATAGAAGTCCCCCCGCGGAGCGGATTTGTGATTTGATGCCACAAATTATCGCTAGGCACCACGGTTGTTGGAGGGGACCGGGACACAGGCGAACACCATCAAAATTCGGTCAGGTGCAGACCCATCCTATCGTTGAGTGTTCTGTCCTGTTGTATAATATGTATAGCCTATTTGTTTCGAAGCGTGCAAGGACGTCTTAGAATGTTCATTCTCCGTCCATGCTACACCTTCTGCTGCTATAAGCGGCCCGAATGGCAGTATGGTATAAAACGGTATCTTCACGATCAAGGAACACTCAACTGATCATGTTATTCATGTGTATGTTGCGCGATATGATAGTATTCCCATGAAAGAGCAACAAGGTGGTTCAACTTCCCACTTTTTGTCGGGACTTAACAGTCGGAACATAAAACTTGAACAGTTGTCGTAGGCCTCCTGTAAGACCATACAACGAAGACAGGCCCGTGTGATTTTCACGGCCTCGCGTATCGTGATAGTTCGGTCGAGAGCACTAAGTTCGAGACGCTGTAACAACTGGTTTATGTATGACACAGGCTTGAAACTGAAACCGCGTCGGCGAAGCAATTTACACTGAATTTCAGATCAAAGCTTCCATCGTACCCGCCAATTTTGTCGCATATCTGTTTATAACATCAAATTGCCACGGCCGAACCGATGTATAGAGCAGTGGTTCTCAACCTTTTTTTCAGTTTGCGGGTCGGTAAAATTTTGAAACTGATTTTGCGGACCGGTGGGGTGAACCATCAGAAATCAGAATTAATCCAGAATTTATCTATGACAAATGTATGAAATATGAATCTCGAAGTAAATGCTGCACTGCGGGGACTGGACTGCGGGACTGCGGGGACTGATGAGAAATTTACTGCTGTCCTTTTGATATTACGCCTGTTATAATGGTTGTTCGGATTATTTTGGTTGCTCTGACTTGCTGTTTGCTAGCCCCTGTTATGCTGCCTAATCTCGTCAACTTTCCGTATTGTGACGTACGCCAAGTCCAAAGTATAGATCATGAACTCTATATTGTATTGCGACATCGCGAAGAAAAATACATTACAAATTTCTAAAACAGTTTCAAATTTTTATGTTTCCCTTATTAATGGACAAGCGTCAAACTTCCTTCATTTTGCAATTGAGGCACGAAATTGTAATACATTTATTCGTACTTTCACCGACCGCTGAAAACCACTGATGTAGAATATGTGCGACTCGTTTGCGTGACGAAACGTAACTATTGGCCTCTTTTGAAAGTTCGAAAGCATGTACTGATGTACCATATTTTATACATTCTTTCACTTAAGCAAAACTCACGTGCATATTCTCTTAGCATCATAAATTCTAACATTCTTGCAGTAAATTATCGTGGGAATTTTCATCGAGCGCCAATCGCAGTATGACCCGGGTCAGATAGATGAATTATGAATGCCATATTTCTTTTCTATTTAACGATAAACACCTTCATTACAAAGCCTTGCATCGAGGTGTATGTGAAGATATGCCCTGTTTCAACTGTGCGCGTTGGGGTCAAGTGCAGAGGTTGCCAAAACCTGTCTGCATAATGAGAGTTAGTCGCGTAGCGTACCCTTCGCGTCGTAGCGGGGCCGGAAATCGTATCGTACTTGGGTAATGTTTCTATGGTCTTCGTGTGGGCTCTGTAAAGGGCGCGGGTTTAAGTTACCGGAGCGTTGCGGGGTTATTTGGTAAACGTACACGGATCCCTATGTTGTCGTTAAAACGCCCGGGCTTGAACGTATCGTATGTGCCTGGTGTGAAGTTTTATTGACGCAAATTCTCCCTTCAATAAGTTTTCAAGTCCTGGAAGCCTTTGAACATAAGTCACAGTACTATACCACAACTTGCGACTTTAAAAACTCACGTACAACAAAACTCAGCAGATTTCATTTGTACAACTTTTGTTCCAGGGATATATAGAACTCTATATATCCCTGTCTTGTTCGTACGGCTTTTGAGATTAAACGCATATGTGTTTCTGTTTCAGTGACTCGGATTTGGCAGACGGTAAGTGCTGATTATCTTGTGTACGGTATTAGGAAGGCACAGCCCGTTCTAAAATACGCATCGTTAATACCCTTGTACGGTTAAAACTAATAGAACCAGGCTTGCTTTAGTCTGTGTTACATGCGCGAGTCTTATATTGTCGCTTATATGCATTCCTTGCTCTTGACTGATATGACCGGGGCATCTGGTTAGACTCTTTTGAGCTATACTGGTAGACACATAACTGCCCTCTCTACGTCTGTTTTATATTCGATCGGTGTATTCCCAGATGACAAGTGTCCGCTTACCTTTTGTGAAGATGCCGAATATCACGTTATACCTAATCAAGACTCGTATTATGAGATGATACAGTAATCGATTTCATTAATCTGGCACCTTTGCCGCTTCTGAAATGTATCTCCGGTTATTTTTCTGACGGAGTGTTTTTCCGCCACACTATATTGGAGTCAGGGTGTTATCGAATAACCTGTATCGACGCCTATGTCTCTCGGCGATATATCTGTGAATTCTAAAATATATCTAATAATGAGGTCACGGATGATATATGACGTCATAAGGCCGATAACTACGCAACAAACCGAATTAGGAATTTGGTACTACCCGTACGCAATGTTGTATCTAATCTAGTATATCATTTTCGTGGACGCCCTCACGCCCATATGCAGTTTTCGAGCAATTGTGATGCCTACATGTAATAATTGGCTGTTACAGTTGAATTTTGCTTTGATATGCTTTCATCCTCGTCTGGACAAGTTTAGTCGACCATCTAGCTTGATTAATAGTACGGGCTCCGAAACAAATGATGTGTATATTTACCCAAAATACGTTTAATAGCCAGTTTCGCAGTCGCGCTAGTGCATGCATGACTGTAATGTACACTGAGTACGTATGCGGGTCATAATTTCTGAAAAATATTGCTGCGCTCTAATTACAGTTTATAGGTTTCTTAGAGCATGATATAGAAGTCTGTCTGATGCGGTCATGACAGGGTAGAGTGGGATGAACAACGTTGAACGATACAAAGTCGATGCACGTTACACGCTTAATCCAATTTCATGCTTCGCTATGGTTCGCTGATCAATAATCGTGTTCTTTGACATTAACGCGTTCGCATTATCCCTATTAACGCAGCAACTTCAAGCGATATTATCACTACGTAAATTTGTGCAATGTGCAATTGTGCAATGTGCACACATAACAGCGGCCCGGTCCTTTCGTCATTTTGGATCGAGTTATGATAACTTTGATTTTCCCCGACTCTGACATATTGAAACATCAGAGTTGACATTTTAGATAACGTCAACGTCACCGTTACGGTACCAGTGGTAGTTAGATCCTAGATGTCCGCTGTACGTGTAATTTCTTGGCAAATACGTGTTGCCTCAAATTGTCTTATAGGCCATGGCCTGATAGGCCATGATTAGAACCAGAAACGTCACCACAGTGCAATGTATATTTCACTCAATTACATCAGTTCGTTGTCAGGGATATCTAGTGATCCCTGAAAAGTCGTTCACAATGTTGGAGCCAATGTTTGGGTGAGTTGACAATGACGCAACCTAAAATATCTTTGCAGATAAGATATCGAAAAAAAATAATTTGTTTTCATACTGCACAGCAATCTTAATTTGAACATTCATTGGGAAAAAAACCTTGTGCCCCGTTCCCACCTAAATGTGCTCGTGAGCGTAATGCAGTCATAACTATAGAGTATTTGAAGCTCATCCAAAATGCCTACGAATGACTCAGGCAATATATTAAATGTAAAAAGATCGTTCCTATCTGACAAAACATTAGTCTTCTTCTTTGTTAAACTCTCGGCAAAACCGCAGTGAATCCATACACAATTCTACTAGCCTACTTGCTTTTGGCGTGCGTTGGTTGGCCGTAATTAATTTGAGAATGCCCGTTGACAACTTTGACTAAAAGCCATGTTTTCAAGTGCCACATTTATTGGATTAGGCGCGCGCGATCAAAGATCTACCGCGCGACGGCTGCTAAAAATAATACGCCGACGCAGCGTGAAAGTGCTGGTGTAGCATACCAAAACCATATCCGTGTTTAATGTTTATGAATTCCTCGCGAAAGGTAATCTTTCTCGCGATAAGTCGCAAACGTTGCCTGTGAAATTTAATCGGCTGCCCGCCACGGTCGACGGTTTCCTCGGGATTTGCGACTCCCTTTGCGGCTGCGCGGTGTCAACGCAGCCGTGCTGTTAGCTCGGCATTCAAAGAGCTTATTGTAGTACCCGTTGTTGCTGTAACGTTTCTGTGAACGCACTGTATTTGCTACGGATGGTGGTGATTCCTTTGAAACGGTTGCTGTATTTCCGAACACTGTGGCCACCCGTAGCTGGTTATTTATAATCAGGGCTGGTCACTGGTCACTTCTACATTTTTTCCCGAGACATCAAGTAAGTCTAGCGTACTTGAAATACTTACTGAAGAAGTTATATTTAAGACTATTGATACTTCCACTTCTACTAAACAGTATTTTCGGTAAAAACTACTCCCTTCTGGCGCTTTTGATTTTGTTAAGTAGAAAGTAGTTTTGGGATTTGGTTGCATCACTTCTATGAATTTAAATCATCGTAAGTACTTGGCGAAAGAACCATTACATCACGGTAAATGTAATACTTTCCCAAATTGCTGTTTGTGTTTCGTTGGATATTTGTAATTTTACGTTATTCGCAAAGATGCACCCTGAAATTTCGAACTCTGCCACCTCCCCCTCCTATTAACTGCAAAAATCATGCTGTTACCCTTAGGACAAATCTATACTTACAGATCATTATATTCTACTCCTAATTGTAGTTGAGTAGAAGTTCACAGGTTTACTTTTAGTACTTGAGCAACAACATAGACTACCTTGATTGACCACGTAGATGTGCAATACCTCAAGAACAATTGCATATTCATCGGAGTCTGAGGGTTTCGTTTGAAAAGTACAGATTTCTCGGTCTGTAGCTTATAAAGGCAGCATGCGGAAATATACGTTACTAGAATCAGATGATGTCTCGATATCTCGCGAAAGATTAAAGATGACAATCGCTAATATCTGTCATTGCGTGACAAATATAAATAAGCATGCCCTTTCGCCTTTGAGACATCGTATTGATAACGCCCGACTAACAGGACCCCAGACATGTCCAATTGATTTTGATAGATAATTCCGTAGAGTCGAAGCGTATAGAAACAGTAGTTATTTCAGTTTGGCTTGTCGGTCTGCAAACAGCTGAGCCTCGCACGGGCACTTGTTCCGGAGAATTCCAATGTCATATTACCCACGTGTTTCGCGACCACACAGCGTACGGGGTTATGCACTGTGCTACTAATCCGAATAGAATCGCCTCCGTTCAGCGCGCGGTCCGCTGAGGTTATTGTCAATGGAAAGTAAAGGCTCACGCACTAGCTTTTACGTTACCATATGCAATTGGGTAATATATTCATATTGAAATAAACCCGAATATTGTCGGGGGGCACTTGTCAGAGGTAATCCTCAGCAACTAGGGAATTGCAAAGAACTTTTGCGTGAAATTTCGCTGCTGGAAGTACTCTGTGCGTTATCGCTGGCCAGTGTTCATTGCCATGTAGAAATAAGCAACGTTCATTTTACCTACAAAAAATCTGAGAATTTCTGTTCGGCTATAATCATCATACAGATTGCCTCGGTGCTGAATTTGAAACCATCAGTAACCAATAACCGAACAACGCCGTCAAAAGTGCTATTTGTTTAGTTCAATCGGTATTCTCGCGCACGCCTTTTAGGCAGGCAAATACCGTCCGCAAATGCACTTCCATATTTTCAAAACAGCTCAGAACTTGTCGGGTTTCGTCTCCGCGGCTTATTCCCTGATTTACTGCACAGCGGAAAATATGTTCATATTTACCCAAGCACGCTCGGATAACTTCTCCATCATCGGCTGATTATTGATCGATGGAGAGTTGGCGAGGATATAATCTTCCTCGGTTTACAAAACGACGCTGCGCTACGTGCGGTGCGGCCTCGGTGAAACCTCGCTGATTTCATGCGTAAATACAGCGGCCGAATTGGCGAAGCCGGTACTGAAGAACGATTGCGATAGTTCCGCCTTACCGGAAGCCTCGATAAATCGAACCGTAAAATTGATGTGTACGCTAAGTTTATGGACTTTCGATATACGAACTGATTGCGCGATATCCCCGTTTCACCTTATAGACCAGCTGTGTGTTTTCCGCCGCATATTCAAACGCGAATCTCGAAAATTCAAAGTTACCAATCTTATACAGGGGCAATATCCCATCCTGTGTGGGTATTCGGCAATAATGTCCCGTCTATGGTAAGCGCGTTACGAATTATTACGAGGTAATATTCCGACAACTCCATCAAGTCACTGTTTTCAAGTGTTTTCAAAGACTCGAGATGCGTATCCCCCCTTTCTCTATCCAAGGTAATAACATGATGGAAGATGCAATACAAGGCTGACTTGGGCGACTAGAAAATTTCCCTTTTTCATATCAGATCATAATTAGGATTATAGATATACAGTATTTCTTTCAAATTGGACTAGAATTAGAATTATAACTTCATATTTTTTCTTCAAATTAGATTGGAATTAGAATTACTGAATTCGCGAAAATCGGGAATATCTAAATATCCCTGGCGAAAACTTAGAAATCAAATTAAGTTCAGTTCGTATCAAACGAGAGTTCGTGCTCATACAACACGAGTGAGGCAAATGTCGGTAACCCATACCAGAATCTCGGTACGTTTTGCCTGATATAACACGCGAGCAGCGATGATTCTCCAAGTTAAAGTAATTTAGGAAAAAAAAAAATCAAGAATTGTATGAGCACAAGACACCGATTCCATACCGGCCCCTACTGGAATCTCGGTACGTTTTGCCTAATTTAACCTGTCAGAACCGGTGATTCTCCAAGTTAAAGTAATTTATAGTGTGAGCACAGGACACCGATTCCATGAGGTCGGTAACAAGCGTGGCTCGTTTCGCACTATACAGTTCTGTATTTTGAGGGAAAAAATAGGATCAAAATTAGAGCATAAAAACATTTCACAAATTTGTTAAAAATTAAATTACCGGCATCTCGGTCTAATTAGTCTTTAGTTAGACAATTATAATTATCTACATGTCCATGTCTGATACTATAAGGGCTTCATCTGTCATAACAAGCATAGACGGGCATGCCATGTACGTATCTGAGGGGTTGGTTCAACTCCAACGTAATATACAGCATGATTCCACATTGCCGTACCGATGATAATCAAGGGAAAAGTAGGGGTGGGGTTAACTTGACATGTTTATCTTCACTCGTGTTACGTATCGCAAAAGGTATAGAGAACCCTGTCATCAATCGTACTGGCGCGTCTGTTTTCGTCCAAGTTTATCTTTCCCTATCACCCTGAATGACTCACCTTACAATGTGAATCGGAACGACTCTTTTGTGCGCAGACTTAGAAAAGCGGATTTCAATATTTGCAAAGTGCACGGAGCCACGTTTTCCGGTTCCGATTGTAATCTACGCCTCTTTGTAGCAAGCAAAAACAATGTGCTTAGCGCTTTGGTCAATTTCGCCTGGTTTCACGGATCGCACATCTGCTCGGAAGTCGCCAAGCGCTCGTGCGGCGTTACGAAGATTCTACGTGTCGAGAATTTTACGACCGCACGGCGATTATCAAGTAGTCAGCCGAGATGTTTCATCATTACAAATGCTTTGTTATTGCGCGAACATGTGTTGAGACCCGCCGTGTCAGCGTATGTTGACTTTTAATACTCGACGGCAAACGACTCATGACTAGAGCCCGACCGATATTGGATTTCTGAGCCGATACCGATAAGACCGATATCCAGTACCTCCACCGATAACCCCGATATATTCAGCCGATATTCAAAAGATATGGAATCCAGCTCAAGGCCCATATTTAACACCTCAAGAGCATTTCTTTCAACAACTTTACAGCCATTGATATGCTTGAACATGAAATAAATGATCAAGGAACTATAAAAATGTATCAAAAGCACCACTCCAGCAGTTGCAGATTACAGTTCACGAAGCACAATTTCTCGGCCCTTTCTCCAAGGAGTGAACTTCTGTTGTCTTCCATAGATGATGTATATAGTACTAAACACAGTGAGCAGTCTTTCACTTGGTAGCATAGTTAGTGGCACAGCAGGAAATCTTTCTTCATTTCGGTTCCACCGCTCCCTTGCAGGGGATCTTTCCTTCAATGGTTTAACCAAATATTGATATTCTTCTGACAATGCACCTGGAGCCTTCAGCACATCATTAACAAATAGCTGATGAGAATGTGCAAAACAACTCAAATTGTCCACGTCTGCAACTGCTCCACCCATCCCCCATGGGCCTTGACCATGACCAGCATTTCAACAATCAATTGATCAATATTTTANACTCTTTTGTCNGAATTGGCCAATGTCATCATGNAATCAAAAATTTTCGTATCAATTACTGGCTTTANTCCACGTTTGCTTGATTTTCTTGCCCTCTATGCTCGCATATTTCCTATCATNGTGGCCCCGCAGGCCGCAGGCCTCAGTCAGACGACTTCATACATTACTGGTATAATTAGCTCTGTTGGTACCGAACCGGGAAATGTTTCGACGCGACGCTTTTCTCTATCATTACGAGGGTCAGTCCAGCATGATTGGAGTTCTCATTTCTCTTACTGATTGAAATCTTCTGCAGACAACTATCCATCCAGCTGCTCTCTGTCTTTGTTGATCGATTACTGTAGTGGGATTCCCACGAAGTCAGTGGGGCATAACGGTGGTTAGTTATCTATAATATTCAGATAGACACGCCAACTGCCCTGTATGCAGTATGCACTATATGCAGCTTGGCCATTTATTTTTATGATTGAACGTCCTCACGTCTTTCACCGACTTCTCTTGACTCCCTGCCACCACGTTGTGACGTCACGAAAATGGCCGATATTTTTTTACCTTCAATGGCCGATACCGATATTTCTCTCCAAGCGTGATATCGACTCGATATTATCGGCGAGCCGATAATCGGTCGGGCTCTACTCATGACCTTTCAGCGCTGTTGTAAATATACAAACTCACTTTACGGGCCGCTGCCACCTGTCGTATTCTACGTGAACTGTTACAAAGCTCCGTTCGCTTGGTTGTGACGTGATAATGGTGGATGTTTGCGGATGTCAGGCTACTGCGCATATAGGCGTGATGTGTGGTATTGTATTCAATCATGAACCAGTGGTGATCATTCAATATATTGAATATCCAATAACAGAATTCCTTAACCTTGTTAATTCTACTTTCATGCGTATGCGTATCCACTAATACATTCCCTTTTCTTCCATTTATGCGATAATTTGTCAAATGGGTGTATTATATACTGTATAGACATTAGACAGGTGGTCAAAACGTAATCACTAATCATCCTTCGTACTCAATTTGAAGTAGAAGTAAGGTAACGTCCTGAATTTCTACTGGAGTGCCAATAGAGATAAGTGTTGTATTACTTCTGTACTGACTCGTGACCACCTCTGGGTATGGATCCCAGATAACTATTTATACTATAACATACTACAGCTACACGAAAATGAAGCATATGAAAATTTCGCCCAAGTCTAATAATCATGCGCGTTACTTGCGGAAATATACTCCTCATGCAGAGGGAATAAGTTTCGAAACACGATTCCAACTGAACCGTGAATTTGAATTCTAAACTTTTTCCAAAGTAGTTCCTATCGAGCCATGTGAAGGGCGGATTTGCAATCCCCTTGAACACGGAGAAATGATTTCCACGATATATTTGGACACGTTTACCTGAGAGCTGACTATGTCAGAGTCGATAACTCGGCTGAATTTACTGCAATTCTTCATTGTTGTAAACATCGACGTCACGGCATAAAACTGGGGCTAACTGGCGTTCAATTAATACTCACGAGACGAGAGATCCTCTTCGGATCGCTGTGATAAATAGGAAAGTTAAATATTTATTTAAATCAATTTCGAAGCAAATGTCATAAACATAAGTATCTGAAGTAATTCATACCTTACAGTGTACATGTGATCAAGGGCCTCGAACAGTGTCTGTACTAAACGCACTGATGTCGTATATTGGTACTTGAATTGTCCCGATTGGTATCGTAAACAAAAGAAAATTGGTTGTAAGCACCTGTCATTTTTTTGAATTATTATTATCACAACTGCAAATAAAGTTGTAAATAATTCAACCGGCCGTTTCAATTGTATGGTAATATTTAGTGAAATAATGTGCGTTCAAAGACCCGATGCGAGAGACTGATTCTCCTTATCCGACGCTCAGACGATTTCATTGTAGTACCCCTCCCGATTTCCTGTGTGATCACGTGACTGGGGCCGAATTGAAAAGTCACTTTCGCATGAACCACTCAAATATCAAATTGCCCTTTAAGCGGAGGGCAGCGTATCGGATATCGATTTTGAATTTTTACGCTCATGTAACTCGATGATGCCTATTCCTGTAAACAGGTATCGTTTTGAATTTACGCGTGACGGCCGGGTTACATTTGTCGCCGCGTTCTTTTTCTGCTAGAGCCTCGACTATACTACAGTGTAATGTAATATAAACGATAAGAGTGCATTTCGCCATTTTCACCATAGCGTAGGGTGCAATTCAGGTCGACGGCTCTTAACCTACAAGATAGCGTAATGGTTTAGCGTCCGGTAATAGGTCGTGGGTTCGATCCATAACTTCCTCCGCTTGGCGCTCAGCGTTACTGGAATAGCATGGCGGAGTGGTGCAAGAGTTAGAAAGCCTTGTCCAGCGGCATATGCACATCATGCACTAATGGTATGCATATATGGACAGATCGTGTGTATGTATCGTACATCGTGAGTTGGCTCATATGCTGCAAAAACTTCAATATCAAAAATAAACAATGTCCTATTCCTATTTCAACGGATCAAAACGAGTCAAATACAACTATTCTCAGTGTGATGTATCCCAGGGATTGGGTGCGATCTGTTTTCTAGCATCACACAAAGCAGGCAGAAAGCGGTACAACAGAACCCACTATACATCTCTGTGATATATCTCCGTAAGAATTGGCGTATTTGGTGATTTCACCCCATGGAATAGGTGTGTTAACAAAATTTTGTACAACCTAATAAAATGGACTGTATTTGAGCCCTACACAATGGTTTGAATATGGTATTTACAGATATTTTCAACCCAGTACATTTAACATACATTTTCAACCCATGTAGCTATACTGTATGCTAGCTTCAGATCACTTGATCCGGTTTTGCAATTATAACCGAGTCGTAATCATGTACAATAGGGTGTTCAAAAATGATATTTTTTTATCAAATGGTACTGGCTACTTGATAAAACTGTTAGGTTACCTAATTTAAGCCTACACACCAAATTTGGTTCAATTCCAACTAGTAGCCGCATTGCTACAGGAGGAGAAAGTTTCTATTTATTATTTAAAAATAAATTAAATCAAATTTTTTTATTCACCCCATTAAAGTGTAAGGTTGTCTATAGAAGCGATGTTCATTTAATTTGACTCAATTCCAACCAGTGGAAGCCGTCGAAAACCTTGGAAATGAATATAATAGTATTAACGGCATGGCCAATTCTTTAATTATTTATGATAGTTGTGCCCACCGTAAATACTATTTTATTCGAATCCAAATTTTTCGACGGCAATAACTCGGCTTTCATTGGTTGGAATTGGGTCAAATTTGGTGAACATCGTTTGTGCTGTCTGTACAGGTTTAATTGCGTTCGGTAATGTCCTTTCATGTATGCAATGCAACCGAATAAACCTCCCTGTTGTCGGTTTCACGCGCACTGCACATGTCCGCGTTAATGTCTTTACTAAACCAGCCTTTAAGATTTACGATTTGGTAACTTGTTATTCACCGCAATGCGCCCCAGTTCTCAGCAATATCTCGTGATAAAACCTCGCGTAGACCTTTCGGGGTTACACAACGCGTCTCGGCTGAATGCAACATTTAGCGTATTGTGTTATTTGACGCGTCCACTGATATATAGCGCAAAACATGTTAGCTCATTGCTCACAGCAGATTTACTGCGAGTGACACAAGGGGGTGATTGTGCGATTTTGGGTCTTCTCATTCTCACATATGATACCCCGATCGTTACGGAGCACGGTACTGTCGAAGACCCTTATCATTGGAAGTTTCCCTATTCACAACATTCGCTAACACCAGGTCGACACTTGAGTGCGTGTACGGAATTATAGTTTCGGGGTACTTGCTTCAGAGTATCGAACTTGATTTAGGAGCAAGTAAGGTCGGTGTGTACATTCCGTCACCAGCTTCGAAATAAATGTAGCTGGATGGCATCTTTCTAACTGTCACAGTATAAATTCTGATGAGAATATGCAATTCACAACACGTGTACGTACACAAGTCAGTTTCTTACGCTTTTAACCGCACATTTGACTGTGACATTATATCTATCTATTCCAAGAGAGACCTGATTATACATCATTTCCCACATTGTTATTTTTAGAGATACAAGATCTACAACTAGACGAGGAGATGCGTGACCAGCATCTGCAATCGTCGGATAAGTTGCAGTTCCGCTGTCGCGTCAGCGTGTTTCCGAAAAAGAAGTTGACGTTTACCTGGTATGACTACGTTACTTGCTCAATGCTAAGTTTCTGTGGCAAAGCTGTGGTTTTCCATAAGTGGAAATTTGCGGGTTGCAAAATATTTTCAGCAGTAACATGACGCCAGACGTAGCAAAAGGGAATGGCAGCGCAACGTCGAATCACAAAATTTAAGGCAGCATGTTCTCCCATCAATGCGCTATATAAGTCATAAGTTCGCAAAAGGCAATGTCATTACCTAAGATTCGCTTTGTGTGGCAATTAGTTCGCTGGTAAATCATCCAAAACAGCCTCTCCGTGTAATCCAATGTTGAGTTTCGCTTCATTTCATTCAACGAAATATAAGCCCCATGCGCCAGTCTACTTAGCCTGGGAGCGAAAAGATTATGCATATACATTATACATGCTTATTTACAGTTACGCTACACGACTTTACGCCTAATGCTATAAAGGCGCCGCGATTGTGCTTGGATAGAAAAAGTGATGGTAATTTCGACTATTCGTTCTGCAAAAAAGTGTGTGACACTAGATGCATCTAGATTCGAGATAATTACTTCAATAGGACTGAGGTCTTTATTGCATTGCAGTTCGGGTCTGGTTGTAGGCAAGGGCTAAAAGTTAGTAACATATCCACCTGGTCGGGTTTCCTACCTAGTTTGATATCGAACAGTCAATTAATAACTAGCTTCTAATACGAATGCCCGAGGCCAATTCAACTTTGGCCGCCCTTTTGACATTTCAAAAACAAAAGCTATTCCGCCAATCGGCTACCTTTTGCGGGCTATCCACGACGTGATACACAGTACAGATTGCCACCGTGTCAAATCAACGTCGTTATCGCCCGGGCAGCATTCATCGACGCGATCTTGTTTCTGGTCGGCCGGAAAATTCGCTAGGTTGCACAATCCGGTGTAATGAGGATCGCGGTTTGTGCTATAAGCATTATAAGCAATTACCGGACCGCTTTGTGAATGAATGAGTAATTCTTTTGACTAGTGGCGTCACAGTTGCTATGTTCTGTTTTGTGTCGCGCCGTGCTACTGCATGTTTTGAGTTCGCTACTCTTCGGGCAGATTAGGAGAATTTTCGATGTGACCCAAAACTGGAATCTTCACGAAAAACGAAATATTGAAACTATTTAACGCTAAACGCTGATGCCACAAGAAGGTCGATTTGAAACACACAGATGGGAAGGGGAAATTGTGCCAAATCGGGGGTCGTTTAAATCTACGATCCGGAAGAAAAATCCTAACAACTAATGGTGTAGGCTACTCTTTTCGCGCAAAGGGTGGTATGTTGAGGCGTGTCCGAATCCATGCGTAGAAGTAGGGTCGAACATGGGCCATGTCAAATTCCAATTTTGTTATTAATTTATTTGGACATGATTGAACGTAATGATGGTGAGTTCGAATGGGGTCATAAGTAATGACAAACCGAGAACGTCTGCTAGCTACGTTCAATACACAAAACCGTAGGTAGAACAATTCAATAATTTCAGTCCTCATAGAATGACAACGAAAGGGGAAGCACCCTGAATAGAATTTTGCTGCCGACGTCAGCATTCCTGTGTTTGCGACACTTAGAGTAATTAATGTTTCGCTCTAATATAACTTCGTATGGACATTTGGTCCTCTTGATTCATATATCGAGCTGAATATACCTGCTAACAATTTGAGCTCCTTTGTCCTATATTCCCAAATTCCAAGTCATACGGTTTTCTTCACGAAGCAAAATATGATTCCCAGGTACCACGAGAATAGCAAGGTGGACCAGGACAGTGACAACAGAATATCCATCAAGACGAGAGACTGGGGCTCTCGCTTGCAGATCTTGAACGTGTACTCCACGGACGGCGGCATGTATCGATGCGAGGCGTCCGACGGAGAGAAAAGCGTGCACACGGAGGCCACTCTCAAAGTGTCATTCAGTGAGTTCGCATGTTTAGGAAGTATTAGGTAGGGATGGTGTGAACTAGAGGTTCACGTTCGCGTTCTGTGTGTGAACCTCGGAAATTTAGAGGTTCGCGTTCACAACAGAGCCTTGGTAGGTTCTGCACTGTGAACCTTTGTCATATATTGTAATTTCCACTTCATTATAAGATCTTTCGTTAAATGTTATAGCATTACAACTACGGGCCGTTATATGCATGACGCTGGCAGCATAAAAATCAACACTAAACGAG
>ATSW01014075.1:0-11769 GCA_000444245.1 Botryllus schlosseri | reverse complement strand
GTCATGGGCCCCCCATAGGGTGATAAACCGCCCTCCCCCCATCACGTTGTTCGCTTTTGTTACGAAATAAGGGCTACAGTTTGGTGAGTCTACGCGAAGCGCGAAAATATTCGATAATTCATGATAAAATCGGTCAATAATATTGGGAATTGCATAAAGGCCTATATTGCTATCAATTTCTTGTTCTCTCTGTTCACGTTGTCAGATTTACCGGTAGAGCTGAATGAGGTGGCTTGGAAACTGTAGGGCCCGTAAATAATAATTAAACATATCCGGGCGGGCGGCCCCGTTGGTATGACTTCGTTTCATGATGTCATTTCGTGATCTCCAGTCTGTTACATCAAAAAATACAGAATCGCCCAAATGTACTAGACTAACGACGCACACGATTTCGAATTGGTATTTCTTTACGGGCGTACAATTTTTCCCTGCGGAATCGTATTTGTCTTCTGAGGTTCAGATTGTCAAGACAGGAACATTCGGCGCGAGTCATTTAGGCGCCTATGGACAATTAAACCTATATGCATTTTGCATATATAACGAAGTTTTCGGCCAGCGTAAGCGGGCAGTCCTTTTTGGCCGAGGTTTTCTCGCTGCCGATCGTTCTGGCNCACTTCTTGGAGTCGCATGTTACATGTTCTAAAACTTTAAATGTCTCGCCGATATNTCCATTTCGATAAATCCTGCGTATTTTGTCTTGGGGAAGAGTAGGCTACCAAATACCTAAGAAAGTTGGCAACTTGAAATCGCACGCAGCGCGAAAANTTNTTGAAAAATACTCCATAATTTATGCTAATTNGCGAAATAATTTTGGGCCCCCTTCGAGCTCGNGCCCCCCCCAATTGGGGGGTTTGGGGTGCGGCAGTTACGGTCCTGCTAGTCATACTCAAATTTCTGCGGTTATCGGACAGGCATTATATAAGACTACAAGACAGTTGCAATATTATTTGTTATATTCATACTCGAGTTTCTGCAGTTAATATAGGACATATTTTCAATCAACGATATTGTGAATTGCATATCGGTATAGTTCAAGATCTTTCCACTTGTTCACTTTGTAGTATTCTTCAGTCTTTCTTTCCATGAATTCANCTCACAATAGCCAATGCACACGAACCAGATATTCTNTANCTTCNGTCANTATATTCATATACGTAGCAAANTCTACAAAGGATCNAAGCCACAATATCACATCAATCTCGTGAGANATGTAACATAGGCTACACAGTATTATTCACTAGTCATAACGACTCGCCACCGCTACCTAAATGTTGAACTGTCTAACTAATTCCGACGCAATTTCAAGAAATACACGACGAATCGCCTTGAACGCCATTGAAACAAGCACTGAGCGATCTTGTTTTGGGTGCATCCATCTGACCGTGACCATTCTGCCGGCTAACAATGGGAGAACAATCGAGTCGTCACTCCAGTCATACTCTATAGTCTCACACAGCAGTTATTATCCGGTTAACCGGTTAGATAAATTCAAAAATATCCGGATATATCCGTTATCCGGATAGTGAAAATTATTGATATCCGAACTAACCCTAATGAGGATGTATACTTTTAGCAGGTAAGCTTATGATTTCATTTTTGATCGCATTGAACATAATCGTGGCGCTGGTGACCGGTATGCTGAGTTCATGGTCAAGTCATCTAAGCACATATCAAGTAAAAGCTTATCAATCCTACGCTTTGGCCCGTCTAACCATAGATGTGTACAGTACATCGGTTTGATCAAGAATACCGTGCTTGAATTCCTGAGCCATCTTGTAAGAAACACTGCGATGCCAGTCGCACATCAGCAACAAAACGATGATCAAGTGAATCATTCTGAATGTAACATCATGCACTATGACTCTATTCGTACCAATTTAATCGATATCCGGCCGAGCAGAAAAGGGTTCAAATCATTTAAAATCATACTCTATAAAAAATGAAATCGCTATAGTTTCTATGTGTGCAGCCGGATTCACTTCAGATAACTTTGGGTTACCATACGTCCTCCTTTTTGAGGTTTTTGAAAATGTCCTACGAGGACGCCTTGTCCTCCTTTTTGGCAATTCGTCATCCTGTACAGCTTTTCGATTAGAGCTAAGATAGTGGGTAGATTCGAGTAAATGACGCTGAATAGGAAATTTGTGGTTCGATCGAAAGTGACGGCCTTTTTTTAGTCAACCGGTCACAAAGTGCGAGAAATTTACCATTTTTTCTGGACTTAGGCTACCTCCCATATTCTTAAGTTTTAAAATTTTCACTTTCCCGTTTCCAAAATATGGTAACCGTTGATAACCGAAAAAAAAAGATAACTCGGTGTTTTGACACCTATACACGGCACTTGAACTCCATTTGTACCAAATTTATTGGAAATCCATCTTGTTTTATGACTATGGGTTCTGTCATGTAGCTCCATGTCACCATGTGTACACTGTACAGTACTGTCGGCCGTAGGGCTGCTTAAAAATCAAATTTTCTAATATTTACTGGATAAGCTATTTGGTAAAATTGCTAGGTTACCTAAAAACGGCTGCACATCATATTTGGCATTTCTATTGGAGAATATTTTGGATTCTCAAAATTTTTACCATGGCTAGTCCATGAAATCGTTACGTTGTTTAGAAACGATGTGTAACAAATTTGGCGCAATTACAACCCATATACGCGCAGTTATTTGAGTAGAAAATTTTGGATTCGAAATAAATGGTATTTACGATGGGAAAATCTATCATTGATTAAAGGAATTTCCCACTCTAAATTCTATTTCATCAAATCAAAAATTTTCTCTGATAGAAATGCTTCTACGTGTTAGAATTAAGCTAAATTCGATGACCAGCGTTTTTTTAGATAACCTTACACTTCTTTCATGTCACCAGCAAAATTGAAGAAAATTTTATTCTGAACAGTCGTGCTAATGTAGCCTATAGTGGACGGGAGGAGGTGTGTTTGTGATCGTAACACATCTGTGCGTTCCGGTACAAAATATAACTCGGTGTTGTATGCGTGGCATGAAATTACACTAGGCTGTGTGGTGGGGTTGTTCAAATGTAACTTCTTTCCGGATTCCGGGGATTCACTGATTAAACTGTGGGGTTGTCCATAAAAACACTGCTCACCAAATGTGGCTCCATTCCAATTGGTAGATGGTGATGCACAGGAGTTTGAAAATTTTGAATGTAATATAAAAATTTTTGCTCACTTCCATCCGGTAGAAGTAAAGTTATTACAGTTGCAAACTTGGGATTCGCAAAAATAGCCTGGATGGTGGGTAATCCCAATATTTTGATGAAAATGTCATGTACCTTTGTTTCTACGGATCGGAATTGCATCAAATTTGTTTTGCATCGTTTCTTGTAGACAAAACTCGACAATTTCAAGGGGTTGACAGTAAAATTTTAAAATGTATATGAATTTTTTTATAATGAATTCAAAATTTTCAAACTCCAGTGTGTTCACATCCACCAATTGGAAGGAATCGAGCCAAGTTTGGAGTGTAACGTTTTTTAGGCAACCTAACAATTTAATCAGCGAATTCCTGGAATCCGGTAAAAAGGTATTTTCGAACAACCCTGTCTAGTATAGGCTACTTGTCGATTTACTATTGTACTGTATTTTGTCAAGTATTGTAAACTTTACAATCTTTCAGCACATATCATTGTTTACAATTATGGGCCAAGTTGAAAGCGCATATTCCGATGAAGATGAGGATTGCGAGTGTCAAGTAACCGAATGCACGCCGTGCCGGCATATCTGCCTTACATCGTCAAACCAGAATTTGTATTCTTTCATTAATAATCTGGCTAGGGAAATTTGCCAAGGAGGCATCCCAAATCTCAAAGGAAAGCTTCCGATCATGATAGATTTCAAGAAATTCAACCTCACCCACGAATACCTGCCTTCAAGAGTATTGTTGGGTAACATGTTTCAAAATTTGGAAGATCCAGACCTGATACGTTGCTTTGAGTGGATGATAAAAAACCAGGAGAAAGTGGTCTTCATGATTTACTCCTTGGACACATTGCCGAATAGTTTACAGTATAAACGGCCTTTTATAGGATATTACGAAACGACGTTTCCCTCTTCCATCGTACAAAACCTCCTTTACAAGAATTTTTTCCCGAAATCCCTCGTCATATCGACTAGCTCGCAAAAAAGGTTCGATAATATACATCCAATGTGTCATCCGGACCATTTCATCAAGATGGATAACATTAGTGATGACTCTCAAGTTTGGGACATCAGACAGTTGATCGGACGTCATCCGTTGGAAAAATCCAAGAAGATGCACAAGAACGTTTATCCTCAAGGACCTCATTTTGACGAAACTTTGGAGGCTCTTGGTGTTAGAAACAATTCAGGTCGGTGTCAGACTGTGTTTGAAACTAACTGGATATTTTTGAATTTATTATAAAAACTAAAAGAATTAAGCCTATAGGCCTACTACATGAAGTTGTTTGGTTGTCTATAATGTCTAATAAACGATGCATACTAAATTTCGCTCAATTTCAACCCGTGGAAGCAAAGTTATTGGCGTACAAAATTTTGGATTCGGAAAAAATAATAGGCCTATTTGTATGTTTGGAAGCTCTTTAATCATAATTAGGAGGACAAGCCACCGTAAATAGGCCCCACTATTATTTTATATCTAAGATTTTTAACTCCAATATTATCGCTTGCCGGTCGGAATTGAGTCAAATTTGCTACGTACTTTTTTGAGATAACTTGACAATTTCATAGAGTTTCCGGTAAAATTTGAATTTATTTTTTAAATTTAACAAAGTGACTTTGACATTTCTTTACTCTGATAGATTCACTTCAACAGGATGGAATTTAGCCAAATATGGTGTGCAGCGTTTCTTTTTATCCAACCTAACAATTTTTTCAAATAACCAGTAGGGTTCAAGAAAAGAGTTAATTTTTAACAATCCTGATGTGCAATTTGTGTGTATGCCGATTGCCGATGTACGGTAGGCTGCATTAGGCTACTTATCAAAGCCAGACAGACAGACATTGTACTGGACTAGCTTATTAGAATTACATTTCTAGCTATATGCACTGTGACGTGATGCCAAATTTAACTTGGTCAATATCAGGGGAGGGCAATCTACAGCCACTGTGCCGCATGCGACTCTCCACATCGTTTTGTGCTGCCCGCAAAAGCCTCAAGAAACGTAAAAGTATTGATAAAATTCGTACTAAAAATCAAATTAACATGGGGTACGGTACTTGATTAAACTTTTTCGTAACATATGTCGACATGATAATGATAAGTTACGCCGTTACGGTATATTCTTACCTTACCGTAGCATTATTTAATTTCATTGATGGCCCAACAGCCCGACCTCGAGACCAATGCATTTTGAAAGGTTTCAATTGCTAAACATCACAGAAAGTGAAACGTAAATGATTTAATTCGGACCACGAATCTGAATTTAGATTGGCAACACCAGCAAGTTTATAACTGTTAGTGCTGTACTTGAAAAAAACGATTCACGACTGTGTTAGATAGATTCGTTCTTTGTAGGCTATGTGTAGAAGTATTTATATTTATAACATTTGTATATTGCAGAAGCTTATTCAAAGTTAACATGGTTATGATGCTGTCAGCATTGGTTGTCCCTGAGCTAAACCGAAAGTAGCCTACAATCAGCAAATCTATGGACAGATCGTTGCTCATAGACTCAAATTTACATCCAGTTATGAGAATCGGGTAACCGATTTTCATCTCAAATTTTTACAATGACAACCAACAGCTTATAAATTCTCGTCAATGTTTCTGGTCTGTGTGCGCTATCATCAAATAAATGTTTGGTTTGTTTTAAATATACAAATACATATACTATTTCCATGTTGTCGGTCACTATATAATCAAATTACAATATTGAATTTCATCTTAGTATCCCAATTTTATGTAGTGTGGCCCGCTTATGTATTAAAATGTTGAATGCAGCCCACCTCTGGTCTACATGGGACTTACTGAAATGGTTAGGCCTGTATCTTCAAGAATCCTAATAGCAGAATGTCACTTCCTGATATTCTTTTACCAGGCAGAAGTGGACATACTGGATCGGGCAGACAGAAAGGTGTGTACAATATGCTCTTTGGAACAATATATCTAGCAATCTCGGTGCTGTCTATTTTACAAGCTCTTTAAAGCACGATTTCGACAAACTTCACTAAACTGAACCTGAACATTATTACGATGTTGTTTAACTATGGTAGCTTGGATGCAATCAGGTGAAGAATAAAAAATAATCTAATTCTAATCTAATTTGGAAAAGCTGAAAATTTTCTAGTCATCCACGTTTGCACCGTGTTGCTTCATTCTGACAATGTTGTCTACATCACAATTTTTCATCATGCCCTTTTTGATATAAGAACCAATGCCCACACAGTTTCGCTTGAGTTAGGATATTGCGGTACGTTGAGCATAACACCACGTCAACCTATTTGTTTCATTTGACCGTTTATGATTCACACTAAGCAGATAATGGGCCGTCTACAATGGTAGGGCTTGGCCACAAGCTGTAACATGTCAAATGATAAGTTCACCGACAGTGCGAACATCTACGATACAAACGAAATGCAGGTTGCAAAAATGTTTGACTTTGTAACCAATTTTGACAATTTTTTGCCCTTAACGCTACAATTTTGACGAAGTTTCGACTTTTTATCATGTCATAAAAAATCGCCCTACCTATAACCAATACGTAGATGTAATTCATATGAGGAACATCGTTTTCAGTGGTGAATCACGACATAGCGGCAAAAAAGAGGTCCGTAACCGCTCGAATGATCGAGGCCTTGAACAGCGAAAATAACGAACGCAGGCGTCTCGAGCTTCTCCTGTCGGTTTACGAGGGCAAGAACTCCTCAGCGCCCATCGTTCGAGCCGTATCTAATATGTTTGAATTGAGCGACGTGCCTTTCAACGAATTTGATATCGAGGCGGTCTCATTTCTAATGGGGCTGGCGAAGCATATATCGAATGTGGATTTACGGCGATGCAATCTGAATGCGACTTTTATGGAAGTAATGGCAAACGAGCTTTCTGAATCTTCCGTGAAGGTATGTTGGTTGTGCTGTGAATTTTCATACCTTCTTTTCAAATGCATTCTGTCGGTAACCACCATTACAATCTGATGCATAGCAGATGGAGGCTTTGATCTGTGGCACAAAGAGATTTTGATGGGTTAATAGCAGACTTGGACAACTGGATAGTTCTAATTACTAATTAGACAAATTTGAGGGGAATGCCGTTGATCTAATTTTAAACTGATTTGTGAAATGTTTCTATTCTCTCATTTTAATTCTAATCTAATTTCTGTTTTCCTGAAAATGCTACAGAATAACTGTATCGTGCGAGACGAGCAAAGATACATATTTGAACTTACCACGTCGTTCATATGGTTTTGATAATGAACTTGTGATTTGATAAGAACGAAACTTCCAAGTAATTGAGAATTCGGTATTTGCTATCGAAATTGGATTAAAAACTCTGTAGTTATAATTCTGATTCTGATCTAATTTGGAATTTTCCGGTTGTCCAAGTCTGGTCAAGTGGTTTGGGATGATAGGTCGAATACCGGTATCTCAAATATAGGTCATAGAGATCTTATGATAATGTTGTGGCAAAGCTGACGTGTCCATAATGTTCCCCATGACAAACAGCATTGAAAGTATGTTCCTGCCACAAAATTACATGAATTTGTTATGAATATGTTTTAGATGTATGTACTTAATCTGCCTCCGTGGTCTTCAAAACACGTATGACTGCATTGATTGATTACCTGGTCATAAATTTGTTCATATCAGGAGAATAAATGGATGCTGCATCCTTCGTATTCAGCAGCTGAGTGTTAGATTTGTATGCTACGATATGTAACCTAATTTGTGTACGTCTAATATAGCTTACCTTGTTAACCGTGAAAAATCTTTGCAACTTTCAGATCGATCGCTTTGACGTTTCTTATAATGAACTGCATCCGCGAGGGATCAGTTTTTTCGCCAAAATTGTCAAGCATTGTAAAGTGAAGTGCGTCGCGATTAACGGCTGCGGAATAAAGCTACCGCACCTCCAGAAACTTCTGGCGGTTTTGACGGCTGATTGCAAGGTTTGCTGCGTTTTATGCAGGGCTGGACAAAATCCAGTACCTGAGTCGGAGTGATTCGATTGTGAATCATGTATTTGGCTTCGAGTGTCAATTTCTGACCGGTAGAAGTGAAGTTATTGCAGTTGGAAATTTTGGATTTGAAGAACTAGCATTGACGATGGGTAATCCCAGAATGATCAACGAAAAACTGAAATCACTTCGCTTCTACGGGTTGGAAGTAGTCAAATTTGTTTTTCATCATTTTTGTAGACAGCATATCCATTTCATGGGGCACCGTAGCCAGTAAAATTCGAAATTTTTTTTCAAATATTATAATAAATTCAAAATTTTTCAGCTGCAAGAACTTCGCAATTACTGATTTGAATGGATTCAAATTTGGTGTGCATCATTTTTTTAGGCAACATGACGATATGATCGCTTAGCAAGACTTTTGTACATTATGCCTTTCAGTTGACTGAACTGCACATAAGCCAGAACAAAATCGGCTTGGAAGGGATGTCTTCCCTCGGAAAACTGTTGAAGCAATGCGCCGTGAAACAGTTGACGATGAATAACTGCAATTTATCTTCCGGGCACGTGAAGAATCTCGTGGACGGTGTGGCCGGTCTGACGGTATGATTTGATAATGATGGGTATTTATCAGAGGGGGTCACCAACGATTGACTTTTGCTTTTTTGGCGTATTCGAGCAGGCTTTCCCTAGTTGCGCTATCAAATCAAGTGGATAGGCTTTTTACACTTGGTGGTTCTCGTACTTTTTGTATTTTGAAAGTCCACTAAGTGATTGTGATTGTTCGGTATCCTTTGAAAGAAATGCGTCTTTGCTGTAGCGTCTATTATACCGCCATGTGTTCGCTGAATTGTATGGAATCTCAGTAGCTTTCACATATAACTTGTCCGAAACAAGTTGTTCGCTAGTATTCAACAGTTTGGTAAAACACTTGCACCCTTGTGACGTAGGGGAGACCGGGGACAAATGTAAATAGGGGCAAATGTATCAATCGACCTCACCGCTAGTAGGGTGGATGAATCGCCTTGATATTTTGTGTGCGCATGTGGTAGTGATCTCTCCTAACATGTCTGAAGTTACATTGATATACGACGCGACACTCTGAAATAATTTGAAAAAAAACGGAATTTTACACACTTGAGTAAATATTTTCTGATCTGGAATAATTTGTTCAGACGAATAATACCTCAAGTGGTTACAACGTAATATATGTAGCTGGAACAATGTTACCACGGTCTACCGTGATGATAGAAAAACTAGGACTTGCATCGCCGGAAAGGTACCATACTGAGACACTAATCATGGTCGAGCGTGTCAGGGGCAATTGCAACACTCTGTTACTTTTGCCCCGTTACAATATCTTTTCAATGCTGAATATCTTTGTTCATATGTTGGTACAACCATTTATCTACTGCAGATGAATCTTGCAACAGCCAGAAGTTCAATACCAGAACAGATAATACCTTGCCATACCATTTCTAACATGATCATCTGCCGGAACGGCCATACAGCAGTCGTGATGTGAATCTTAGGGTTCAGTTATTTCCGTGATTCTACCACCCTTTCTCATGTTGATCGACTTTTGGTGTGTCGACCTTCAATGGTCACTTAAGAACTTGCCCATGACTGAATCCTCATCCCCTGACTTTGAGCAAGTCCCATTTACATTTTGTCATTTGTTGTGAACAATTTATTTTAATTTTGTACAGAACAGAAGAATGCCATCAGCTTTGACGCCACACAATGTTGTGTCCTAGTTTCGCTACACTATCATCGGCCCATTCAACCAAAAATGTTTTAGCCAGGTCGGTTTCGCACCTTACCAGGTGACCCAATGCCCAACCTATTGTGCACACTGAACGACAGCACCTTGGTAGAATATGCCTAATATGTGTAGGGAGATCATGGAATGAATTATGGTTCTTGTACACGTTGAGCTCATGAAAGAGAGAAAATGCTATGGGCCATTGCTTGGAAGCGTTCGTACTTCTATATCTTTAGATTAATGCAATTATACAAGTTGTGCTCCTGTTTTTGTTGTTCATTTAGTTTGTTTTTACTTATAAATAACACTATTATAATTGTCCCGCATGGGTACGGGGCGATTGTAACATTTGAGCGGCAATTTTCGCGACCCAAAATTTCCATGATTGAGTGCTGATTGAGTTCCATTTTAGTTTTCATATAAACTATCGAGTTGTTAGCTACTTTTTATGAAACTTTGAAAATGAAATTTCCATGAGAACAACACGTAATGTTAGAAAATCCAAAAAGTGTTACAATTGTCCCCGGTCACCCCTACGCCCAAATTATACTATGAACTTTCTATCACCAAGCAGAAAATACGTTCCAGACTTCTGAATCTTACGAACAAGCGTCCAATTCTTGCATTTTGGAATTGTGACAAACAAATTCTAATATGCAGGGTTGTGAACAAGTCAATCTCAATTTTATAGTTTTCACTCGAGTCATGTCGAGTCATTTTTAATTCACCACAGTCAAGTCCGAGTCCAAGTCAGCGAGCGGAGGGTCGAGTCCTAGTCATGGTAATATGACTCGAGTCCGAGTCCAAGTCAATGCGTTGACTGCTCAGTTTCGAGTTGTTAAAGTCTTCTTAAAACCACTTTTTATAACTCCGTTTGGTGATACCGAATGGTTCGCACTTTAGATATACTAATTTTCCTCATTTTTAACAGTTTCTGGTCGCATTTTCAAGTACCAGTGCCAATAAGATTGAATTGATCATATCGACGCATCAAATTTCGACTTCGGTTTTGTAATTGTGTTCATTTCGGTATCGTAACATTAGTCTGTTGATCATATTACATCGCATTGAAGTGCATTCAAATTCAATCATTGACAGTTACAACAACTTGGGAAAAAGCCTAGATGTAATGTCATTAAGAATTTTAAAGCTGACAAGATTTGATAGGAGGGAAGTTTGCTGAATTCTTGACGTTTAATTTGTTCGCCTTCGATGATATAGGCATGAATATTAACCCCACATTTCGAATCACTATGGAGTAATGATCATCATGGCTTGAAAAGTTTCCATCTCGTTCGAATTCACAGTTGGACACGGTTGACCTCTCCGATTGGGAACACAACCCTGCGTTTTGCGAGGAAATTCGGAAACTGCTGCAATGCGTTCGTCGCGAGATTCGTTTGCACGGGTGGCAGATCGACGCCAAGCAGCAGCGAAGCATTCACGAGGAATTGTGCAAGATCAACTCGAAGGTTTGTGATGGAGATTGCTGTGGATGCGTAACTTGAAAATCGGACAGTGATAAGATCTGTCTCTCCTAGTTTTCATCGTGCACTCATGGTATGTATATTGTATAATGTATGCACAGATCGTCGTCAGAAACGGACTCCTACTAGTTTTCTCGCCTCGTCGACTTCAAATTTGATTTCTGTCGCAGGTATTGGTGGTTCATCTCAACGGAGGTTTCGAGTTACGCGCGCATTGAACAACGGCGGTTCTAAGCCATTGCCTCTGTCGATACTTGGCAGAAATATGGGCGAGGACTATCAAATCAATCATGTGTGACTAACGGAGAGTAAGCGCGGGAAACTGATATGCGATTTCAAGATCAAGAACGTCGATATGTTCCTCATGTGCAGTCGTTATTGTACGAATGGGCAC
>ATSW01014073.1:0-16210 GCA_000444245.1 Botryllus schlosseri | reverse complement strand
CATCCCTGCGTGTCACCGACTCAGCTTTAAAAACCCGCAGCTTACTAACCAATACCTGGCAATATGAATTATTCAAGTGCAAAAGAGCTTAGGAATATCGTAGACAAAATCGGCGTTTCAAAAGGGAGGGGTTTCAAGTTTGAAACGGGACGGGTTCCGACCCCCAAAACTTGCCCCTGGCTACGTCACTGTTAGTAGTGACGGATTTACGCTAGCAATGGCCGCTGGAACATCGCACGACAGAACACAGGCATCGCGGTTTGCGCAAAACTACGGGTTTTCAATTGTCTCGCAACTAAATTATTTTTTATTCTTATAATGCACAACTAGAACTAGAACTATACTCTCTTTCCAAAATTCACAATTAGAAATAGAGCTACTAAAAAAGGTAACTAGTTTGTTAGTTTGCACAAGTCTGGTGGACGCCATAAAATCACACGTGTTTTTTTGTGTTGATTTTTCAAGGAACCGCGAGTCTATTTAAAAAATTGTTAACGGACCGTTTCGTGAATTTTCCTGAAAAGTTTGGGAACCACTGCTTTAGACCGAGTTTCAGAAACGACCCCGTGTCTCTGTTTCCGCCCCCACCCCAGCACCGGGGGGCCGTACCATCACAGTGCGAGCGTGCACAAGCCAGATTCAGGGCGACACTCCTTGCCGGTGGGTCCCGATCAGGATTCGGGTCACGAAATTGACGATGGCCCGGGCAGGCTGGGCTGGTTCTAGTTCGGCGAATATGTGGCACTCGTTGTCGTTGGAGCCGGATATCTTGCGCGCCACGAATCCGAACATCCTGGAATAGAAAGATTTCGCGAATTTTAGTAATAAATCAAGTTAATTCCGATTACTACAATTCATGGCTTTGTTATGCGATCATGCTGACAATGGTCTGACCCGACGGGGCATGTTCAATAGAAATTCCCGTCGATTTGGGTAAAAATCCGCAACTAGACCTAAAATTACTGCGTGTTCATAATCCTCGATTAGAACTAGAACTAGGAATACTCAAAAAACTATATCAAGGAGACTGGTGGTTTTCAGTTGAAATTTGCGTGCATTTAACTAGTACTACTCACTTTTCAAAATCTACAACTAGAACTAGAACTAGAACTAGAACTACTCAATATCCGCAACTAGAATTAGAACCAGGGTTGTAATGACTCGACTTGACTCAAGTCATTTTCTCAAAATACGGAAATGACTCGACTCGACTCGAGTCAATCTGTGTGATGACTCGACTCGGTTTCGAGTCATTGCGCATGACTCGGACTAAGTCATTTGATTCGACTCTCAGACGGCCTTGACTGCGATTTCGTTGTAATTTCCAAGAATAGTAAAGTAACCACACTGTTGGGATTACGTCTATTGGTACTGGTACTTGAAAATGTGACCAGAAAGTACTAAAAGTGAGGAGAATTAGTTTATTTTAAATACGAACCATGCGATATCGCCGTACAGAGTTATAAAAAGTGGGTTTAACGTGGCTTGAACGCGAAACTGAGTAGTCAATGCAATGACTTGGACTCGGACTTGAGTCATAATACCATGACTCGGACTCAACCCTCTGCTCGCTTACTGGGACTCGAACTTGACTCGGTGGTGAACTAAAAATGACTCGACTTGACTCGAGTCAAAACTATAAAAGTAAGATTGACTTGTGACTCGGAGCCTTGTGACTTGATTACAACCCTGACTAGAACTACGCATTTCGAAAAATGCGTAACTACAACTAGACTACTCAAAATCAGCAAATACCGCAAATACTACTCGCTACTCAAACTACGCCACTAAAACAGTAGTTGACAGCTAATTAACAATGTCAATGTCCAAATGCCCGCAACGACCACCCACCATGCGTCGGGGCTTCCTTTTGCGGTGGTGGCGTCCCATCGTCTGCCCTGCCGGTCTTTTGCGTTGCTGCCCTGCGGGTCCAGGTCGCAGAATGTCACGGAAGTGGTCGGGTAGTGGCGACGGAAAAACACTCTGGAAAGACAAGTGTGGAAAGTTTGAAAATTTGGGACGGAAAATATTGGGTTAAAAAATTTGGGCTTGAAGCATTTTAGTGTGAAAAAATCAGTACCAAAAATTTAGGCAAGAAAAAATGTTGGTGCATAAATCGTGGCACAAAAATGTTGGCTCGAAAAATTTTGGCACTAAAAAAATTTAGAACAAAAATATCGCGTCCGAAAATTTTGGGGCAAAAAAATCGACACGAAAAATTTGGGGTCGTAAGAAAAACGGCGGAAATATACTCACTTTCTGTGCAGGTCTGTAAGAGTGATTCCTTGGGGCGAGACCTTGAAGTGAACCACAGAAGTCTTGTTTGGTTTCGCCTTGGCTAAGGCGCACGTTTTCGTGATAGCGTTTTCAATGGCCTGGAAATAAGCCGCAGTATTAAAACCAGCCCTTTTTGGGCAGCACGATATTTGCCTTTAAGTTAGAAACTAGAAAATTTTCAGCTCTTCAAAGTAAGTTTAGAATAGAATTAGAATTAGGCTACTGGTTCACCCCACCTTGGGTCCTGTCAGGGACTCCATGTCCAAGGAGCCTATGTAGATTACTTTGCAGGCTGCCCCTTGTTTCAGCAATTCAGCAGCTGCCACCGCGTCGCTCTGGCCGTTCTGGACCTCTTCTGGGACTTCTTGGTCTGGCGAGAAGAAAAAATGCGATAAAATTCAAGTTTCAGTGTGATATTATCAATGTTTGCAAGAAAAATGACAAACATAGGTTTAAAAGTGATACTATGAACGTTCGCAAGAATAAAAGCGCTTGAATTAAGATTTCAGATTGATATTATCAATGTTTGGAAGAAGAAAGACAATTTGAATGTGATTTAGCAGTGGTAATATCAAGAAGAAACGGTGAAAAAGGGTTACCAACGTCATCATCAATATGCAACAGAGGAAAAGCGATAAAAATACGAGTTTAGTGTAAAATTATAAATTTTGCGAGAAGAAAGCGATCAAAAAGATGACTATAGAATGATATTATCGTGGTTGGCATGGAAAAACAATAAAAACTAGGTTTCAGAGTGTTATTGTCAATGTTTGCAAGGAGAAAACAATGAAATAAGATTTAGGGCTGATAATATTGGCGTTCGTTCGCGAGCCGAACGATAAAAATCAAGATTTCGAATGCTACTACCAATGAGAAGAATAACACTAATATAAGGTTTCGCAGTGATATTATCAATGTTAACAAAGAGAAAAATTTCAAAATAAGATTCTTTTGCTAATAGTATCGGCGTTTGCATGACGAACGATTAAAATCAAGGACTAGAAGATATTATCAAAAAGAATACTACCATAAGGTTTCACAGTGAAATTATCAAGGCCTGCGACAAGATGAACGATAGAAATAAGATACCATACCAGAGTGATATTATCATCAATTTTCGCAAGAAGGATAGCGATGAACATATAATTTCAGAGTGATATTATCATTATCGCAAGGAGAATGACGATCTAATGAAATTACGGCAATGAACATGAACTGAACACCTGTACGCTATGCCACTATTATTATCAAATCATGCGATAAATATTGAGAATAACTCACCGGCATCTGGAATGATCAGCTTGCAAGGCAAGGCCAGCGGGGTTATCGAATGCTGGTAGACCAGGGCCGACAAGCTGCCGAATATCGGTTCGTTGGGACAGCCTTTCAGCTTCACGCCTTTAGAGCTCATCTCGATCAGGAAGTGGCGTACGTACTCGTTGCTCATGTCGACTGGAATGCGAAATGTTAATTGTTATTTATCTAGATATTGCCAGTTGTCTAATTAGACTAATTAAAGCGAAATGCCCGTAGTCTAATTGTGAAATTTTTCTACGCACTTGTTTCAATTCGAATCTAATTTCTGGTTTTCCTTAAAATGCTACAGTAAAACTGTATAGTGCGAAACGAGCCAAGTTTTCGTGGATTTAATGATTCTAATTATAGTCTAATTTGGAATAAACTCTGCAGCCATAATTGTAATGATGTTACATTTGAATTAGCTGCGTAGTTCTATAATTGTAATCACATTCGGAAAAATTTCGTAGCTATAATTCTAATTCTAATCTGATTTGGAGAAAAACGTGTAAGTATAATTCTAGTTCCAATCTAATTTGAAAAAGAACTGTGTAGCTTTAATTCTAATTCTAGGGTAATTCGGAAAAATCTGTGTAGGTATAATTCTAATTCCAATCTAATTTGAAAAGTAAATTGTGTAGGTATAATTCTAATTCTGGTCGAATTTGAAAAAGACAACTGTGTAGCTATCATTCCAGTTCTAATCCAATTGAATAAAAACACTAACTATAATTCTAATTCCAATCTGATGCGAAAAAACAGACTGTGCAGCTATAATTCTAATTCTAATATAATTTTTAAAAATATGATATTTTCTAGTTGTAGAGGTCTGCTATGAAATATACCACACAAAATCTCTATGCCTGCGACATATTTAATCATACGATTGTTGATATGCACCGTTCTTCCCAATTCCCTACTAGTTGCTGACGATTACCCCTGATGGGTGTCAGCCCAAAATATTCGGGTTCATCTCAATATCAATATATTTTTCATCCTATTTACCTCCAGGTTTAGCTTGAACTGCGGGCGGGAGCCGGTCCACTTTCAGGGCCAGTCCGAACGCGCCGGGAAAGCACCTGCTGTCGCGTATCACGAAACTTCCGGGCGGTTTATCTTGGAGGATAGCGAGAGCCTGGAATTGATATCGATACCCGATATTCAGAGGTCGCGAGCATGGTCATCACCATTGCCCAAGCAAAAGTAGGGTATGTATTACCCAGCAAAAAAAGTCACCACTCTACGCCTATAGTTTTGTCTAAAAACTGTAAACTGGAAGCAGTCGAAAATCAGTCCGCAGTATAAGTCTTTTAGGTACTCGTAACAAGTAAAACCACTTCGATAGTGAATACTGATCACCTGTGATGTGACTTGACTAAGTTACGTTATCTTACCTGGTCTCTGGTGATATCTGGTTTGTACCAGAACGCCGACGTGTCTTTAATGAACTTGGGCGCGTTCGAAACGTTGGTCTGCGCCAGCTCGGCGCTCAGCCGGTCCAAATCTGTTAACGAAACACGGATGTAACGTATATCCTAGTGTTTATCACGACATAACCAACGTGCTCTCGCAAATTACATAGCAAAACAAATACGCCCTTACAACCCATCCGCAATGCTAACCTGCCGACGCAGAATTCCTCTCGTAGCTTGACATCTGTCTGGTGAGTCTGGTAGGCGACGCATTGAAATAGTTTGGAGATCGCAGAGCAGGCGACACTGGGTAGGGAAGGGTACTACTGCTGGCTGTGAAAATTAGAGCAATTCGAAACGGTTGTAATATCGATCTCGGTGTAAGATATTGTGAATAATGATAGCAACGTACATGTAAGTGTAAGTGAATTACACTACAAGCAGGCCCCGTAATGTGAGGGAATCGATGTATATATTACGGTTGCATAACATAATAATATACTGCAACAAAATACTTACACGAAGAGTGTCTCGACCCTGGCACATCAAAAGCTCCGAACGTATCTCTCGGCGTAGTCGGAGTGAACGGCGTCTGCGGGCTGTACGGTGTCGGCGGCGTGCGCACTGTGGGCGTTTGCGGCGTACCGGCCGCCGAAGGCGTGCTAGGAACGCTCGGCNTGGACGGGGTGGAGAAAAACGCGGACGGNGANACCCCGTTCGGGGTGCGGGGGCTTTTCGGGGGCACGTTACTGAAAAAATGAATGATTTTACATTATCAACAAGCAGACTTATACCTCATTTTACACACAGGTGATCAGTAACAAAGAAATTTGACTTTTTCAGACTTAAACTACTTACTCAAGGGACCAAACGGTTCTGCAGACATTACATATCCCGATTAAAGGGGTTTACGGGCTTACCCATTTACGGCATTGTTAAAAACATATCAGATGGGTTAAACCGCTAAGCAGGTCTGATATCTGCAGCCATGCATAAGTAATGGATTATATTCTTATACAGCCGAACGCGTCAACTCTATCAAGAGGGCGACAATTCCATTGTGACGAATGAATCGTCCATCATAATCAACACGAAATCGATCACTATCGCCCGTCTGTCTTTCACGTTGCAAGGAAATCGAAGTTTCGCAAACGTGCGGAATTACGATTCGATTTTCGAGACTACTGTAATATTTTTATCGCATACACCTATTTCAATGGTGAAACGAATCTAATACAACAATTCTGGTGCAAATATATCTCAAACACACCTATTTTCACCCATGGCTTGATTTTCGCCCTACTCTATGGTGAAAACCTGTCATATACACGTAATATTCACTGATGGCTTGATCCACGACCTAAAATATAGTGTAATCTCATATACACCTATTTTCCACCCATGGCTTCATTTCCACCCTATTCTATGGTGCGAACCCGGTATATACACCTATTTTGTACCCATGGTCAGATTTGCATCCTAAACTATGGTGCAAATATGTCAAATGCACCGATTTTCCAACCATGGCTTGATTTGCACCCTGTTTTATGGTGTAACCTGATATATACACCTATTTTGCACCNTTTTTTGATTTGCACCGTACACTATGGCGGAAATATGGTAAATGCACCTATTTTCGATCAGAAGTGGAAAACTAAATAATTCTAGTTGTCTAATTAGATCAATTAGAGCGAAATGCCTGGAATTCAGCAGTGTTAATTATAATCTGATTCCGTAAAAACAATGTACCTATATTTCTGATTTGAATCTAAATTGTGAAACCTGAAATTTTCACGCAATTTTACAGCAAGAAGCCAATCTCACTTGAATTGAAATTTCGGCTGCGGCTCCATTTTCGGGGTCACCCGACCGTTGGGTTTCGCTGGAACGCTTACATTGTTCGAATCCTGTTGCGTAACAGAGGGCTTCTGTCTGTAGGAGCTGGTGGAAGGCTGGATGTCGCGTTTGACTGAGATCACCTTCGTCCGTACGGCCATTTCGTGCACGTTTCTGCTCACAGTCGGGTAGATGATATGGCTCTGGGATAGATAATTGATAATATATTGATAAAATCGATGCGATAAATGCCGGAGACGTCATAATTGGTGATACGATTGTTGATATAGAATGTTCTCACCAATTCTCTACTAACTGCTGACGATTCGGGTTTATTTCAATAAAAATATATTCAATGATGCTCAATGGCTACCATAGTACAAAATAATGCCACCCAGATCAGTGAATTAACAATCTTCTGCGTTATCTAAGGCCTGGACTTGATACTCTCGCTAACAGCTGTCAACTGCGTAAATATAAAACATATATTCTATCAAAACGTCGCTAAATCCACCATTCCGTCTAACTTAGACGCTGCAGCTGTATAACAACGTATCTTACGATATCGCGCCCAATAAAACACTTAATCTCGATACCTGACCGCCGTGCGGCTGGTAAAATTAAGCGAGACTTCAGGTGAAAGGCTTTATCGCTACATTCTCACGAATATCCGATTTTTGAGTGGGAATTCGCGGACCGTAACTGATCGAAAATTGGTGGCGTTGTTTTCGCACCTATCGGGACAAGTTTTGATTGCGTGCATAGATTGCATAATGGCAAATTGTGATGGTATTTATGTTTAACACAGAAACATCACTAGAATCGTAACATAGCATTATAAACTACGGTATGTTCACACTGCAAACGAATATGGTGTATTTCGTCGATTTCCACCTCCCAATTTATACACATACATTGATTTACTACCCACAATAAGGTGTAATCGGCAAAACACTGTCATTTTCTACAAATAACTTCATTCGCACCCTATGCTATTCTTACGAATCGGTGTAATACACCCAATTTCCATCGATGGCTCGATTTGCATTCTGTGCTACGGTTAAAATCGGTGAAATACACCCAATTTCCATCCACGGCTTGATTTGCACCCTAAGCCAAAGTGTAAATCTGCGAAATACTCCTATTTTCACATACCGTATAGCTGAATCTGCACCTTATGCTAAGGTGTAAATCTGCGAAATACTCATATTATACACACATAGGTTGATTTGCACCCCACGTAAAGGTGTAAATCGGTGATATACTCCTATTCTACAAAAATATAGCTTTGATTTTCACCACATGGTAAGGTGTTAATCTGCCAAATACTCGGCGTTGAAATGGGATACATACACCCATGTTACACCATGACTTGATTTGCACCTTCCGTTATGCTGAAAATCTAGCAAGTACACTTANTTTACACGCAGGTATGTNTTTCCATCCTACTGTTATCGTGATGTCTACTAAATACACCTATAGCTTGATTTGCANCCNACGCTATTCTGGATATCCGGTAAAATACACCTAATTTCCATCCGTGGTTTGATATGCACTTTAAGATATGGGGTAATCAGTGAAATAGACCTACATCCAGACTATGGTAGGGCGACAATGTGAAATACACCTAATTTCCACCCTTGTATCGATTTGCACTCTACGCTATGATGGAATTCTGGTAAATACAACTAGTTCGCACCCATGACTTGGTTTGCACCCTACTCTACGGTGAAAATCTGTTAAATACATTCCAAACACTTAGCAATAACGCAACGTACCTGCCCGTTCACAAAATGACTTTCGATGTTATTGTTGTTCTCTTCAGGTATCACGCCACGAGAATCCAACCTGAATATTTATAGTAATATAATTCTTATCCAATTTGTGAAATGTTTCTATGCTCTAACGTTAATTTTAATCTAATAAAAATACAGTCCCGAATACTGCAATTTCGAATTCTAATCTAACTTGAAAAAAAAACTGTTGGCTATAATTCTAATTTCTAATCAGATTTGAAAAAAATGTATGGCTGTAACTTCCAAGTGTAATCTATTTGGAAAAAATGTGTAGCTATAATTCTAATTATAATCTAATTTGGAAAATTAAGAGTAATATAGTAGTCCAAATCAGAGAGCCAATTAATAACAAACAATCATCACCAGAATTCAGGGCAAGGTCAAATAAACTCCTGGTCAAAAAAACAATTTTTTCACCATTTACAAAAATTTGAAGGCACTCACTTTTCGTCCGCGATTAATTCCGATTCTTTCGTGCGACCATTTCGATACCTAGTGCCCTCGTGCGGGTTAGGCAGCGGATCTGCAGACAACAAGAGGTGGCGACGCGTCATCAAAACTGTCAGTACGGAGGATAATTTACAATGAGCCGTTATCGTAATTCGCAATACAAAAACAATACAAAAGCCCTAGCGTTGACAGACTTTATCGATATCGAACTTTAAAATATCGGTATCGGTCGCTAGACGTACAAAAAAATATCGGCGATTTTCGTGATGTCAGAACTATAATGTTCGCTCTACTGGGACTATTGATATCTTTGACATATTGATATACATTTTTAAAGCTTGAAAGTGAATGTAAAATCTTTAATTTGTACACAAATACAACTATAAATAGCGAATCCAAAATATTCGAGATCTACTTTCGCGAAAAAAACACTGAAAATTGTTAAGTAGAAGTAGTTTAAAACTACAAACACTTGCGTAATTGGTGCGGGTAGGCGTAACCTACTCGAGTATTCTGCAAAATTACAAGTACTTCCTCACTGATTACCTCTGCTCGCAAAACTTTCAGCAGCCTGGGATAACTAGGTAATTATAGTTGTCTAATTACACTAACGAGAGCGAAATGCCGGTATTCAAATTATATAATTTAACTTGTGAAATGTTTTGATGCTTTAATTTTAATTGTAATCTAATTAGCGGAATGTTTCGATGCTCTAATTCAAATTCTAATCTACTTACTGAAATGCTTTGATGCTTTAACGTTAATTGTAATAATTATAATTAGTGAGATGTTTCGATGCATTAATTTAATTCTAAGTAGTTTAGGTATAAACTTGCATCAACGGTATGAGTGAGATTTTCATCGGGTCATAACATTATGAATGCCGGCAAAAGTTCAAATATGTATCTTTTGTAAGGCCGTAAGCAACGAATATAAGGCCAATTCTACACCACATAATGGTGATTTGGCATTTTTCGGCCATACCTATTTCATTGCACTTTGAGACAACGCTGTGAGTTGATAACCACTTCATAGATATGTTTTTTTCCATTAACGTAGCCTTGCACTACATTTTCCGTATGCTGCTATACCACCAATCGAGGTTTCAAGGCTTCCACGGTGGAAAATAGTATCACAACTATAATTCTGATTGATAAATTCAATCTTAGTCGCAAGCAGAGTATAATTTCATAGCGCTTAGGCCTGTAGGATTAACACTGCTAATTCCTTCCCTCCAAACGTGACGCTGGTAATGTTATTCGAGTCCTACAGGTACAGACCGAATCGGGCGATTAGATCGAGTTTATTAGCGCGCTGCAAATAGATTTCTTCGCGTTTAACGAAAACAAACTTCCGCCCATTCTCACAGAGCTGTAACACCGACTGGAATCGGTGATTTCCAGCGACATATCCGCTTTACGTACGCGCGAGATCGTCGAAACATAGACACTCCTTAGAGGCGGTTTCGACTGCGAGAAATTCTGGCGACCGCCGTTTGTTTTGACGCAGGCGAAACACGACCGATTTTGCAAAGGTCATCTTAATCGCTTTCATTACAGATATTGCAACGCCGTACAAAATCTCGTAGCGTGCGGATTTACACAATTCGGATATATACACGTGGGCGAATTGCGACTTTGGAATACTATTCCGCCGTGAAAATCGACAGTATTTAATCGTGAAAGCAGCCGGTGTACTACAGTCTGCGTTGGAGATTACCGTAACACGATCTGACTTATTGATGGCACCCATATACAGAGACATAACTACCGATTTGTACAATAAAAGAATATTCAAAAATGACTTTTTCTCTCAAATTGTGCTGGATACTCCATAAAATTGTTAGGTTACCTAATTAAAGGCTGCGCACCAACTTTGGTGCATTTCCAATCCATAGAGGCATTACTATACGAGAAAAAAAATGGATTTATTTATTAAAAATAATCTTACTGGCTACCCCATGAAATTGTTAGGTTGTCCGGAAAAACGATGCACAAAAAATCTGTCTCAATTCCAACCAGTAGAAGCAAAGTTATTGGTGTAAAAAATTTTGGGTTTGGAAAATATAATAGGCCTATTTACGGTGGCAAATTCTTTAATTAAATACCATGATTTGAAATCTCATATTTTCAACATCAATAACTTCGTTTCTGCCGGTAGGAATTTAGTCAAATTCGTTGTTCATCGCTTTTTCAGACAATCTAACAATTTCCTGCGGTAGCCACTAGCCAGCGAAATTTGAAAAAAAAGTCATTTTTGAACACCCCTATAATGTACAAACTACTAATCTAGCTAGTTAACGACCAAGTAAGTACCGTTTTTTAGTAGTTCTAGTTCTAGTTGCGGCTCATAAAAAGCGGGCAGTTTTAGTTCTAGTTGTAAGGGCATTTTGAAAAATGAGTAGTTTTAGTTCTAGTCGCGAGCGACGTAAGGTTCTATTGATGGTTGGTGGCGTATGGTTCTCGGACGAATAAAAGAGTGACAATTATCACGCATCACGATCATCACCAATCAAAATACATTGTAATCTACTGTATGACTTTTAAAAGAGACATAGAATCACGGGTATCAAAAGAAATATGACGACGAATTCCATGCAGTGATAGTGAACTTCGATTTCGTACTATCAGTTGATATTATTGTATGGCTGTTTGCGAATTATGATGTCAAGATTTGTGTCTGATTAAAAGACTATACTGCAAATACCCAGGGTTGTAATGACTCGAGTCATTTACTCGAAATACTGAAAGTACTCGACTCGAGTCAATCTGTTTATTGACTCGACTTGAGTCATTGCGCATGACTCGGACAAAGTCATATGACTCGAGACTCAGACGGCCAAGACCGACATTTCATTGTAATTTCGAAGAATAGTGAAGTAACCACACTATTGGGATTTCATCTATTGATACTGGCACTTAAAAACGCGACCAGAAACTGCTAAAAGTGAAGAAAATTAGTATATTATAAATGCGAACTATTCGATATCACCAAACAGAGTTATAAAAAGTGGGTTGAACAAGACTTTAACTGGAAACTCAGCAGTCAACACAATAAATTGGACTCAAACTCGNGTCATAATACCATGACTCGGACTCGANCCTCTNCTCGCTGACTTGGACTCGGACTTGACTCGGTGGTGAATTGAAATTGACTCGACTTGAGTCAAAACTATCAAAGTGAAATGGACTTGTGACTCGGAGCCTTGTGACTTGGTTACAGTCCCGCATACCTTCCTATTTATACACTGTATCGCAATCTCGTGGTGTTTTGAAATGTATTAATAAGCATTAATAAAGTATGAACCGAATTGAACTGTTATGTNCGCGGGATTACTCCACATTTGCATAATCCACAACATTTGCCGGATGCGTGTGATAAATCCGGATTGAACCGGCGCACGCATACAAAGCCTGTATATCCGGCGCTGTAGTATAAGTCGCAACGTGATAATAAACACCGGACGACAATATCCGCTAGCAGGCTTGGACAACTGAATAATTCCAGATCGGCTGATTAGACAGGTTAGTAGTGTCGCCAAGCCAATTCTAATCTAATTTCTAAAATGTGTCTATATGCTCTCATTTTAATCCTAATCTAATTTCTGGTTATCCTGAAATGATACGCAACTTTCAACTAACAGTAAATTTATGATCGGGAATTATAGTTTTCCCACTGTGGAAGTCTTAAAACCTGGATTTGTCGTATCGTTGCATACGAAACATATAGTACAAAAACACGCACGTTTGTGGAAATGATATTATGTGAAGTTATGATCAACTAATCTAATTCAGAAAACTGTGTAGATATAATTCTAATTGTAATCTATTACGTAAACGCAGGAATATCCTATGTCTGCACGCACTCTTCTACACGAGCTGCCCCATCACTAGCATTAACCAGTGTGAATAAGTCCTGAACATTACAGCAAATATAACCGCGTTTAACTGCCGCTAACGGAAAACTGTCTTGAAAACCGCATTTTCGATCCCATAAACGCGCGGTCCGCCCGACACCATCCGTAAACAGAGATAATCCACCCAAAATCACAGCAAACTTATTGCCCTCGTAATTTCTAGCCTGTCTTTTAGCAGCCGACTATAGTCTATTTTGTATACGCTATAATTCCAAGTCCCTAAACATCCGAGACCGAGTATATTACGCCCCGGGGTATTCGCGCTTAGAAGAAAATAAATGATTGGTATTTGTTTTAGGAAATCGATACGTTTTGCTGTGATTTTCAGCGCTGGCCGCGTAGATTGTTACAACATAAGATATATGTTCCCGAGGGTACGATTTTCGGCTACATCTACTCGTCAACAGTTTTCACCTTTTTACCCAAAACCAGGCCTGCAATACCCACGTTTAAATTACTTGAAAAAAATACTTGTGCTTTAGCAGATATTTACGAGCGTAATTCTACTTGAGTGCTTTGAAAAGGCAGACGTACCCCACTACCCTGTTGCAGAACAGCGACCGCCTCTGCGGTTTTGTGCTGAGCAATAACGAACCTTCTTAAATATATCGTTATTTACTGAAAGTTGCCAAAGTCCTTGACAAGATAAAAGCGGAAACTCATTCGCGCTGCCCGGAAACGGACTACGTCACAATGAGCGAATTACAAAATTCTACATCGAGGGCTTCCCGCAATCTGACTTTTGTCAAGTTTACGAGGCTGAATCACGGACGTAGGCCTATCAAATACGATTGGATAATATGTTCACGTTCACTCTGCATAAAATTTCGAATAATATATCGATATCGAAATGAACCCGAATATTTTCGGGCTTCACTGGTCAGGTGTAATCGTCAGCATCTAGTAGACAATTGAAAAGAACATTTCATATCAACAATCGTATCAGCATACGCGAAGTGATCAATTCGACCCTCATCTAAATACAACTTTACAGCGGGTCGCCTCAATCAGCGCATAATTGACGAGGCAGTCCACAGGCTAACAGAAATTGTCGCGCGTTTTTAGCAGTTTATCGTAGGACTCGGGCGCGCCGCCAGCCGAGACAAAACGATAAGTAAAACGAAAGAGGGAGAGAAAGGATATTTTGGGAACAGACAATGTTCTAAATTATTATAGATTACCTAATCGGGTTAAATCTATGTACAAATGCAAATGCAACAAGGATCAGGTAATCTTGCTCGTGTTAAAGTCTCTATACCCATAAACAAATGTCAATTACCGTATATTAAAATATAGATTTAGATTTTATTCAGTAATGACTTGCTCACAAAGCTGTAGAAGAGCTTCTTGGAGGTACATAACTTCAATATACAATTGCATAGTAGGCTATATTGATATTGAAATGAACCCAAATTTTTTCAGCTGACACTCTTCAGGGGTAATCGTCAGCAACTAGTAGAGAATTGCAAGGAACATCGTATATCAACAACCGTATCACAAAATATGACGTCACCGGCATGAAATGTCTAATTTTAAATTTGAGATTCGAAACAACGGCGCGAAGAAAAAATAGGAACAATATGCGAATGTATTCAGAATAAGGGATAAGCAAATTACTTTCTCCGAGAAGACAATAAGGGATTTTTCGGGGGGTAGAGTCAAGCTTGTAAAGGGGGAGGGTTCTCTGATTCTACCTCCTGTCTAAGTGTCTATACGCCATTGCTTGGGCGGGTACTTTTAAAAATGCAAAATGAATAACACAAGTTGAATGGTGGCATTACCAACAGGCGCGATCGTCGAAATATATTCAGTCACCATGCGGTTGTGACAACTTCACCAGTAAAAGTGCTGCATACACATCCCAAAATCTAGTTCCACCATTAAAAATCCAAATTGAACAAAAGTCAGTATACAGATTTTTGTACAGAGCTAAAACATAATCACTTGGATATGTATCACAGAGTTTGCGGGTCAGGCAAGTTCGCCGGAACACCATAGCTGGTGTCCAGCACTTCAAACATAGACACTTCACTTGGCAATTGTCAGCCGAAGCAACAATGGGATCGATTATGACGTAGGGACTTGACGGATTACTTGAATGGGCCGCGGCTAAATCGTGGGAAAGTATCGGCCTTGTTTTATAACGGGAGGGGGCATATCGGGGCAAATGGTCAGTAACGAATTACTTCTTCATACTCAAGCGATTATCAAACTTGTCCTGTAAGCGTAAATCTGTCACGTTTTATTGATAAAAAAATATCGGCGGCCAACTGCATAAAACTGATGAGTTGTCTACAAAAGCAACGCAACTCCAACCAGTAGAAGCGAAGTTATTTGAGTTTTTCATCAATGATTCTGGGATCAGCCACAGTACAGGTTATTTTTGCGAATCCAAAATTTTCAACCGCAATAACTTCGCTTCTACCGGTAGGAATTGAGCAGAAATTGGTAGGCGTCGTTCTTTTAGACAGCTTAACAATTTCGTGGGGTTACCAGTGAGATTTGATAAAAAATAATCAGGCCTACTTTATAATAAATTCAGAATTTTCAAACTAATAGGCTACAAGGACAAGTACCCGTGTACCTTCGCGTGTATTGGTTCAATTCAATATTCAGGTAATGTCACGGAGGCTATATTTCATAAATTCAATAAATCACGATGAGGTACCATTTGAATTTTGATATATATAACGTATACGCTAACATTACGTAACGCCAGTCACGCGGTATTTACACAGGATCTATAAATTAGACTTCAAACCAAAGCCGAAATGAGATTACATCGTATCCCAGTAACTGAGCTTACAAACGGGACTGCACGAATTCCACGCAACGTGAAACTTGGACATNTNGAAAANTTNNAACTGTTACAAAATACATTANAACTNGAATNATAGCTAGACAGTTTATTCCAAATTAAATTTAAATTAAACTACTGAATTCGCAAAAACTTGAAAATTGAATNAAGTTAAGAATCCAAAANAACTAGACTTATATCTNCACATTTTAAATTAGACTAGAATTAGCATTACTGAATTCGAAAGAACTNGGAAATTGAATTAAATTACGAAATCGAAAGAATTAGAATTATAGCTAGACAGTTCTTACCAAATTAAATTAAAATTAAAATTACTGAATTCGCAAAAACTTGGAAATTCAATTCAATTCTGAATCCAAAATAATTAGAATTATATACCGTATACACAGTTGACTGAGTCGGAGACACG
>ATSW01014072.1:0-11042 GCA_000444245.1 Botryllus schlosseri | reverse complement strand
CGCTACCACAGGGAAGGCCTGGCCTGGCTCGGCCGTGCCTCACCTATGCCTCACCCCTCTTTTCACGCTTCATTTTCAAACAGTAAATAGGCAAGTTGCGTGATTTTTACAGTAAAAATGTTCGAAATGTAGTACACATTGGTGAGGCACTGCCTCCCCTTACCCCACTTCACTGACGCATCACACATTGCAGTGGGTATGCAATATGCATACTGCACTGCTGTATAGTGACCATGTTTGGCTCCAAAAAGTNCTGATCCGGCTCCGATCCGGTCCGGCCAAAATTGAAAAAATCCGNCCGGATATCCAATCCGTCTCCGGTCGATGCTCCGTACTATTAAGGACCTGCAATCTGCATGTAACAGATGATTACAGACGTGAAAGGCTTATCTAGGCTACTCGTCACCCGATCTGCTTAATCGGTGTTTTAAAAAAGTCTGAAAGTGGACCGTGCTCCAAGTTTGCTGCAGATGCGCAATCATAATAAGTAACATCGGCTTCGTGTTAATGACCATTGTAGTAGAAAACACCATAAATACCACAAACAACAACAAACGGGAAAACGCGTATCCAATCAGAAATTCGTCTACTACAGGTGCGGGCAACTTTGCCAGTCGGCGGGCCAGAAATGGAAAAATGAAGTACTTGGTGGGCCGGATTCCTGAATCGATACATTATTCACCTATTTATCGACATACAGGCCTACAAGGAATAAATCGTATTTGATGAATGTAAACTTCAAGTTCATTGAGCATACAGACCAAGCACAGTATTCAATGAGTTTTGGAAACGAAATGTGCTTCCGTATCTGTTGGATTTAATGAGACATCTGTGTTCGATCAAAGCTTTCAACAAGTTCTTTGAACTCTGGTTCCATGTGGGACGTAGAAACCAGACTGCACGTGAACGTCAGTCACATTGGAACGTAGCATTGTCTTGTTAATGCTCATGGTCGAAAATGATTGCTGGCAAATGCATGTAGACTCGAACAGATCAAGTAATTTCATGACGATCTTTCTCAGGTTGGCAAACTTGGATTCATTCAGTGACCCATAAAATTTGTCGATGCTTTCAGATTGGAATTTCTCTTTCAGGGTAGAGTCACATTGCAGATCATGCAACTCCAGCTGTAGGGCACCCGACATCTTTTCAAAGTCAGTTGTAGAGGGAGATGTCAAGATATCAAACAAAAAGTAAGTTTATGAAAAAATCACGAAGAGAATGTGGATTCGAGGACAGCATTGCATACAGGCGCCGCCATGTCTGCGTCTCTCTGATCAATCAACAGTCAACACACGGTGCAATCATTAATTAAGATTTCCAATATATCAATTCATTACGGTTGAGTAGGCCTACATGCCTAAATGCCGATAATGCAAGCCTTCTCGTGTCGACGAACTTACGTGTTGCGATGGGAGGAGCTGTCCATTAGTCTGCGATAGTCCGTGGTCTACGGACATCAGCTTACAATATAGCCTACTTAACTGACAGTATCTGCACGAACGTCCTGTATAGTTCTTGACTGGTAGTTCAATAGACGACAACAATTGCCTTTTCCAGATATGTTATACGGATGGTTAGTAATTCGGGTAATTTAAGCAGCAAGTTATAGCGTGCATGAGTCTCATCTTCTGAGTCAATATACTATATGCGCTATGCTATATCCTAGCGATAAGTCACGTAATGTGGCGTTGTACCATAACAGATAGGAGAGAGAGGGAGCCAGAGCTCCGCAGTGCAAGCTCCATGCACTCTCGCACGCTACGCCTTAGGCCTGTATTAGGTCTAGTTATTATTTAGGGCGAATTTTTTACTTAAAAACGGAAGACATTGACCTACTAAATCAAAATGTTTACATTTTTTACATTAAAAACTCGATTTTGACCAAATTTTGAGCTAACGTATGCAAATTAGGTGTTTTCATAATAATGTTAGAATTGTAGCCTACTATCTTCATTTCTGGTTGTAACAGTCTGTCTTTACGAAGTAGTTTGGCCTGAAAAAACTTTATTTTAACGAAGTCTGGCTCTATGAAGAATTCCAGTAGTTACATCACGTATTATGGTAGAAATACACTAAATCCGCACTAAATCCCGTCGCGGGTCTCATGTTGCCCGTCCCTGGTCTATTACGTCGAACACAAAGGGTTTATGAGTAGCTTATTGCGATGCGGCAATCGTTTGCTGATTTTAACGACAAATCGGACTGGATTGCTGCATTTCCCTGTCAACGTTCGCAATAACTTTGGAGAAAAGAATGAATTTCAATCACACGCATACACATTACACAATAACGCACTGTCGGATTTCAGGCTCCAATCAATGACCGTGACGAGAATCTGGCTCACGAACTATTGGGAGCACGGCAACGTGGCTTGTAGCGGTTATGGACGCAAAACAATTTAATTTTGAGAATATGCGTTTACTCTTCTAATCTTGTTAAGATAAAGTGTTTGGAAAATTTAATACTAAGGTATAACATTTGAAACGTCTTCGCGACCCACCGGTTGAGAAGAACACGTCTGCTCTACGCCCAACTATCCGACCGACAGTGGTCGAACATTTCCACATTGAAGTCGAGATACAAACAATTTATACTGAATAAATGCTAGTCAGCTCTCAAGCTTACAGGACCACGACCTGACATATCGTCCGTCACAATGCCCCCTCATTTGTCGTCTGTCCTTTTGAATTCTCTTCTTTTACTTTCATTCAGTGCGCATGCCTCCTCTTCACATCGCCTAGACCAGTGGTTCCCAACGTGGGCGATTTGGCGGTCTATGGGGGCGAAAATGGACAAAGGGGGCGGAGAAATGACCTTTTTTAGTCAACCCACCATAATTTGGTTGCAGAGTAAAATTCGACATCGAGCCGAAAAGTTGACCTTCTTTTTTAGTCAACCCGCCGGTGATTACAGTATGTATGCCCATTTTTCGGTTCACAAAATTTGAGGGGCGATGATCGGTGTTGAACTTGAAAAGGGGGCGATGGGTCGAAAAAGGTTGGGAACCACTGGTCTAGACCCAGGTGAGTGTCTGATGTCAAAGACTACTTAACGTTTCGACATCTTCCTATCTTTTCATTGTATCGTAGTCTTGTGGTGCTTTGAATTAATGAAATTCTTAATGAACTCCTACTCAAGTAGTATTGGAAAACGTCTACATTCACGATTATCAACAGCGTGCGTAATCGCCTAATCTAGCTTCACTACGACTCCTGAGCCTCACACCAGTGCGATTACACCTCCATCATTACAAATAGACTCCGTTTCGACTGAAGTGGACTCACTGTAACTACGCCGCTTTTTGGTGAAAAGAGTCGCCAGACGATCAGACATAGGACTTCCTCAAAACGAATACCGGAATCTTCAATGACCAGTGACGACGAACTGCAATAGCATCACTTATGGCCAGGCCTGTTTATTTTTGGATTTCTCCAAAAATAACAAAAATAGCTCAGTTTTGGATGTTTTCAAATTTTAGTTTTGGAGAATCTCCAAAAATAAGAATTGAAGGTGTTTTTAAGCCCTAATACTACTAGAAAACTTCACCGAAAGTATGTTATTATCATGTATTCATGTCCTTCAACACATCGACATCATCAGTGATCATGATCTAACTTTCCAATACTTTCTTCACAAAGTCTTTGGCCTGAAGAATGGCTTCCAAATAAAAATCAGTCAGTGACGCCTGGTAGAGACCCTTCTCCCAGTTGATTTTCGAAAAATCGGCTTCGACCGTCGCAGTTGTGGGAAACATCAAACCATATGGGTCCAAAGAACTGTCGGATGGTTTCAAACTCTTCAATCTTCCAAACCTTTGCTCCTGACAAGCGCTTGAAAGTGACGTCCGTTTTGTATCGGAGAGATATGGTTGGAATTGGTCTTTGATATTCTGTATCTACTAAGGTGCCCACCCCGGTGTTTGTCGATCAATTCACTGAGCTGCAAATAAAGTAGCATATATATGTATCACTCTTGTTGATAATATTAGAATCTAAAAGAGCAAGAAGTGTTTGTTCTGTCCTGCCATCAAGGTTGCACCACAGGGCAGGACCCTTTCATTGTCGGCAACTTCAATTTTCTTTATGCCGTCGATGAGCCCTGCAATAAATTTTCCCTGCTGCCTCGAACGTGGACTGCTTCTCCTCTTCGTCGATATTATCGAGAACGTTGAGGACTGCACAGTGCACACCCCTGATCCTACACGAAGTTGCGTGCCTCTGTGAACTTGATAGCCCAGCACCGTCTAACCAGAAAACCTTCCTTGCCGTGGGTGTCATTGTCCCAGTCCTCAGCTGGGCACCGAGCTTGAAGGCGTTCGACCAGGCGATGGACCTTCTCTTGCTGCTCCACAATCAGATGGGCAAGTCCCTGAAGCTTCGTGACGGTGGTGCTCAGTTCCGTGGCCATGCGATCGAGGACGATCAGTTGGATCCACCACTGCGGCTAAGGTGCACAGGCCGGACTATTCTCGCTTATAACTCCGAGGAGTTGGGTACGGTGTCTAGTTAACCAAGTGGTCATTTTCTTAATTGACAACCAACAGGTGTCAACAAACTTGGGGTACGCACTTTTCATCTCCTGGATCAAGTCCTGTTGCTGTCTGAGGTAACCGGCATTCAGTCCCATCATCGTGTGGACGAAGTGATTGCTGTAGAGGTGGCGGTATTCGGCCTGCGCCACAAGGTCCAGTGGTGCAGCCCGCACCACACTCGTACGATTTCATACCATGCCGCCTCTTCAACCCTTGTCGCCACGCCTCTTGTCCTTCCAGTGAGTGGATGTAGCCTACTTTTGGCGTTTCGGAGACCCCCTGCCTCACACACATGCTGTTTTGCGTGTTTTTGTGGGTTTCCTGGTTGTTTCAGCAGTATTTACACTGCTCTGACTCGTTTATTTCACTAAAAAACTTGAAAAAAATCAACCAAAAAAAGCTTAATTTTGGATGTTTTCAAATCTTATTTTTGGAGAATCTCCAAAAATAAAACCCAATATCCAAAAATAAACAGGCCTGCTTATAGCTCATCACCATTCCACATCCAGATTGTCCACTGTTTTCTTCGCCACATCCCCAAGCATGATACAGTCACTTACTCTACACGCAAAACTCTCCTGCCACAATACATTCTGGCGAACTGCCTTTCGCAAATGTATACCATGTTCATTGTTCATACATCGCCGCACACTGCATATCTAATCGCGCACTCAACAAAAACCTTTACAGTCGCAAAAGTAGTATTTCGTCGATTCTTGATAATTATAAGGGACAGTGTTGTCTCAAGCGACCAGAAGACCTAGATGCGCACACAAAACGCGTTGGGGCACTGCAAAAAGAACGGAAATCTATCATTACGAAAAGCATGACGAACGGGGCGTTGAAACCGACATGCACGGCGGGTATAATACGAAATAACACACCGAATAACGAAGGCAATGCCAAAAGAAGCCACAAATACTAGCACCACCACTTTACACGTGATCTGCATGTTGCTAGTACGGCACACCACGAAATGCGCAAAACATCGAAGAATCGTAATCATCAAAAATAATTACACCGACAATAATAATATTAATAGTGAAAAATCAATTGACGTTACAGCGTTGTTGTACTATCTAGAAAGTATTCAGCGTATAGCAACGAGACAGTAGGCATTGAACTGAACCCGAGAAGATTTCGATACAGAATTGGAAAGTTGGACAATCGTAGGCACAGTGCAAAATCGCTCGAGATTTCCTCGCCTCGCGCGGTCAGTGCCACCGGTTAGGATTCTTTTTCGGCGTGCCCTTGGTCGGAATCTTAGACCGTCTCGGGGTGTCGGCGACTGTAGAACGGTGAACTGCGCACGCGCCTTTTGCCGCGGTTGACGAAACTGGGGTTGAGTGACGGGAAAGCGTCGACGTGGCCGAAGCGGACGTCTCGCCGGCGGTGGCTCCGGTGCTTGACAGAGACTGGTCGGAGGACCCGCTGGAATGACGGCTGCGACGGGACACTGTAAAGGAGGTGGAGATATTTTAATTTAAGAACGGCGATAATGTGGATTACTGTAATTATCCTACAATGCTATACTTGGACATCAGTATCCTATAATGAAACTCAAATAGAATCGCCTCGCTATTGTTGTTTCCCAAGGCGCCCTCTAGTAAGTCGGTGTGAGTGGCTAATGTCCACCACAAATAAAGCATAATAAAGAAACTTCATATCATAACCATCGAACTTCCTCTTGGAACCATCCCAGAGGCGGCCAATAACGAATTACTGCTGCTTCTCGGGGAGTTTGCCTAACTGCGAATACTTGCAAGCGACCATTCGACCAAATCTACATACTAAACACGAGCTGATTACCTTAGCACGTTTCAAACCTTAATTTTTTACTTCCGCACGAAGCAATTTTAACACATCTTAGACATCGCTCCTTCTACATATGATTGAATGGATATTCTACTTGTAATTCCACTAGAGTACCCACACGGACTACTCCGACCACCACCGAACCAACCTGAGTCGCGGCCGCCTTTTGTAAAGGAGTCGGGCGTGCCTCGCGAAGGTGACGTGTTCCGAGACGATGTGCGTGAACTGTGAAGCGACCTGCAACAGAATGCCATGCCGTGTCAGTACTCCCGTCGCCCGTTTCACAGGATCGCAAACCCTACCTCGGCGTACCGCCGCGCTTGGTCCTAAACGCCGCCATCTGCTGTGAAGAACCGGCGGGCAGTATGAATTTCTCTCGTAATTCGGTGTTGGTCCGTCCCTTGGCTATGCCAATGCAACAAAACGGGGTTATTTACACCATTATAACGCGAACAGTGCAGTTGACCGACTAGATGGAATGACAAATGGAGAAGTGAAGATGCAGAAAGAAAAGATCAGATTCATTCGTCGGTAACGTCACAATCGCGACCTATTTCGACCTCGTAGCGTTCGAAGCGAGCCAGGGAATCATCGCTTTTAGTGTGCGAGCCCACCGCTACTATATTTTCTTTAAATTCAATTTCGGAAGAGAAATACGATTCGTTCCACGCGTACGGACCATCGCTACCACTTCTTGCGATCGCGTCGCGAGCTATTCTCACGGGCGCGTCTAAAAAGTGTTGTTCCGACAATTCGGATTGATCAGCCAGCGAGTCTTCGCTGTCGCTACTGTAGTTTAGAGATTTCGGGAACAGGTCCGGGGTGTAGCATTCGCTATCTACATCTGAACACGCCTGACTAAAGTTAGACTTGTGGTCTTCATCGTTTTGTACCAAATCGTAGAGTCTGTCGCGCACAGCGTGCAGCCTGCCTATGGTGCCGCCGCCGGTAACCGGTATTTTCCGATAATCACCGGATTCCGACGGTCTAGGCAGCTTCCGCGGGGTGCGCAGCACTGCACGGGAGGACGCCGATGAAAAAGCGCGCGAAACCGCATTTTTCGGCGGCGCGTCGCTTTGATCTTCGTTTGATCTCGCTTTGATGTCTTTGGAAGAAGGATGATCAAAGGAAAAGATGAAAGGAGAGAATGGACATGAAAGAGAAAGTCGACAGGATGAGATGAATAAAAACGAAGGAATGCGTGCGCGCGACCGTCTCTCACCTCGGCATGGGTCGTTCTTCAGCAGAAATTCATCCAGAGCCATCCACCCACCGCCCACGCGTATCATCACGGTGCTGCGCAGGATTCTCACCAGGCGCAGTTGTTGGTTATCGCCGAACTGTGGACAAACAATAGTTAGGATCCGACTTTCTGGGTGAATCACAAACAGAATTATCTAGTTCTCCAATTACACTGATTCGAGCGAGATGACGGGTTCTAATCTAATCTAATCTAATTTGTTCAATGTTTCGACGTTTCAATTTTAATCATAATCTGATGTATGATTTTCCTAAAATGATTTAGGACAACTGCACAGTGCGAAACGAGCCACGTTTGGTGTACACACATTTGCCATTCTCGTGCTTATGAGAATGCATATGAGAATTTGATGTGAACTCGACTTGATTTTTGCTGTATTTGTTTCAAATTCAGAATTGAATTCAATTTCCAAGTTTTTTGCGAATTCAGTAATGCTAATTCTAATCTTAATTGAAAAAAAAAATCTGATTAATTGCACTTTTAACTACAATCTAATTTGGAAAAGCAAATAATTTTCAAATTGTTCTAATCTTCTCAAATAATATTTAAGGCAGAACACCGTACACTCAACGGATTTAACGATATTATCGAATACTCGAGGTCTTCCAAATTGAACGCAATTATTTTCATTAATTCCGAAAGCAATTAAAACACTATCACAGCGATTTTCGGCCGGATAGCATGTCATTGTCTCAAATCAACACACCACGATATGCAGAAGAAGCCACCGTGTTAAACCATGCATTCGGGCTGTGACACCACGTCTACAAAGGGTGCGCTGCGTAGTTACAATACCCAAGATCAATAACTATATGAAGGCTGAAGAAACACGCTAGACAGAACATAATAAGCAAAGCAAGGAAGACAAATCCGCTACAATTCTATTGACGCGGAAAACGGAAATGCACCAGCAAAGAAATAACGAAGAAAGACTAGCCCTTAAATGTACACCGCTGCGAAATGAGGATATGGAAGCACACGCTCAACACAGTGAATGAGAAAGCGCGATAGAACAGCTTGAAAGCGGGTGACATGCGATGTCGCGTAACGACAACAAAATGATCGCATCGTATCGATGACGTCACAAATACAAAGCAACCGAGAACAGGTACCTGGGCTCCCATGAAAAACTGTAGATGCCAATCATAGAATAGGATTAGATTGATCAGAAGGAAATTCACCGGGTTTAAACATACATTTGAACGATTGGACATACACAGACAAATTTTACTTGAAAACATCTTATCAAACCAGGATTAGGTCAATCAACAAATAGATTGTGTCAACAACGAATACAATTTTCGCATACGTCTGATATCACCATTGCATTGACAAAACAACCAAAACCAGGCGAATAACGCTTCCGTTAGAAAACCAATGCCTAGAACAAATAGAATTGATCATTTCGTCGATGCACAAAGCAGCTACGCAGAAGCGTGGCTAAAGCCGGCCGATACCTAAGGTCACGACACCCTTCTAAGCTGTCACCTTCCGGTTAGTCGGAGGGCCGGCCTGTTCCACAGTGACCTCTTCCAACCAAGCGGAAAAATCGAAAAATTCGGACCGCAAATAACTGTCCTAAAATCGACAAAGTCGTCCACGTCGGCGGCGGGGAGGCAGTAAATCGTAATCACGAAACGGGACTCAACCAAAGACAGCGACACGTACCCGATATTTATTTTCCGCGATTTGTTGAACTTGAAATCTTTTCGAGCACGTGCACTTCGCGACTTGGCGCACGACCTGCGGTCAAAAGTAAAGCTATCAAGTATACTGGATTGCGCCAAGTCCTAATAGTATGCGAGATAGGGGGCCAGTCCCAAATAACACAACACCGTCTCGCAACACTGACCTCGTCCTCGATTTTATCGGCATCAGTCTGCGGTTTGTAGGCTTCTTTGTTCGGATGGAGCGCGGCCACAAACTCGTAGTAGTCGATGTAGCCGTCTTTGTCCTGATCGAAAATATCGGCGACCTTCTCCATCTCGACCACGGACGTGGGAAATTCTGCAAATAACGCAACGTATGAATCTCACTGCTAAGCGAGGGCGTTCTACAACGAAAGGGATGCGCGTGGATTTGGACAGGAGGTCAGCAATGACGTACCTTTACTAGTAAATGAATACTTCTACTTCTACTTAACCGCCTCTGCAGACCTGACACGAGATTGTTATAATTTCAAGCGGCTTATTTCGCGCCATCTTATTCCGTAATTGCGATATCCAGTCTCGTCTCTCCAATCGTGGGAATATAATTAGCAGCCTAAGATTTGATGGACTATTTTCCAACCTTATATTCACCCTCGCATTTCACGACGCGGAAATCACGTTCTACTGTGATCGTAGACGGAGGGCTGTCCTTACATGCGAGTATTAAGCGGTTTTGCGCACATATTGCAAAAATCTGACACTAAATTCATATTAGTTAGGGCGGATTATTGCATCCGCAACGATCCAACTTCTTGGAGTAATTGCGATATCCACCCTACGACTGGGTGGATCCATTTATCCACCTTATTTTCGCCAATATATTTCATGCTCTACCACTATGGTGCGTAAAAAGGCCTATCCTAAATCCGTGCATCATATCGCGTTAGTTCGGCCGAATCTCACACGCAGACTTACTGGACTTGATGATCCCATCTATAAATTCCTGTCTGGTGATCTGCCCGTCGCCGTCGGTGTCGATCTTTCTGAAAAAGTCCATGACGCGGGACTTCTTGTTGTGCATCCATCTCATGTAACGGGAGCGCCATTTCTCGAAAGAGAAGTCGCCCATGCTGGCTTGCTGTAATTCAAACGAAGAAGCGATGTTAAAAGAAGGCAAGCATATGTCGCAGTGAGCAGAGGTTTATAATCTTTGTCGAGGCAAAGTTGCCGTAATGATCCCGGACTAAATCTGGTGATGCACGCATAAATGAAGAACAAGAATGGTCGGTGCGTCATAGTCAGCGATATTTTGAACTTGGAATGTACGGAGAACTGTACACAGAGTGCTCAAGTAGGTTTATGCCTATTTACTTGTTTGGCCACGTCTCGGGCGTTCTGCAGTCTCTGTTGTCTATCCAGCACTTTGAGCCAGACGCGCTGCCACTTATTTTGCAGCTGCGATCCCGGCGTGTCTTCCTCTCGTAAGAGATCTGTCAAAGCACATATAATTAGTACTTTGATAAAAGAATAACCAACCGCTGAGCGATTACCTCCGCTTTTTCGTTTCTTCATAGCGTCCGCCCTTTGAGGTTTACGCCGGACCGTTTTCGATAACTTCTCGTAGTTGGGTTGGTGTTGCAGCATGTCGTCTTGGAATGTTTGGTGCTCCGTGATCAGCCTGCGGATAACACACAACCTTTATACGTCTGTTTGTTTATTTAGAGTTGGAAGAGGTTATTGGAGGTACAGAACTTCAATATACAATTGAATAGTATATTCGTAT